>VZRN01006453.1:507607-535418 GCA_013397935.1 Dasyornis broadbenti
GAGCTCCGTGCTCCGCGGCGGCGGTGGCCGGTGCCCTACAGGTGAGTGCCGCGGGAGGGCCTCCGCGGGCCCGCCAGCGCTACGCTTCCTCTGCTTGTCTTTCTAGTATGTTAGACTAGAAAGGCCGTGAAGAGCTTCCCCTTTTTAATCACGGGGTGTTGATCATTTACACGGCATTTGGCGTGTTTGGCTCGCCAAGGGAGCGGTAGTGCCATCCCAGGCCGAGAGCTGCGTTCGGTCTCTCAGCAGCGGGAGGGATTGGTACCCCAGCAATGACTGCCCTTACCTAAACACGCTCCTTTCGTGCCCGCAGAAAAGCTGGTGATGAGGAAGTCAGGCTACGGTTTGTTTTTTAAATTTAACTTAACGTCATACTTCTTTCCATGATAAACGAAACGGTGCAAAATCCCTTTCGCTGCTGCAGAGCTGCCAGAGCTCCAGAAGTCCTGGTGGTGTTGAGGACAGCAGGAGACTGCACATTGTGGCATGAAAATAGCGACAGCTTTGGCTGTGCGGAGAAAATGAGCCCCTTCAGAAGGACTGCGCTTGCATGTGTATTTTGTGCGGGTTTGCTGTTTGTAAAGGGAGTAGTCATCAATGTTTAACTGTTTTTAATAATGCACACCTGAAATTTTGAGAGTCTCTTGCATAATTTCCAGCAGTTAAATTTGCGTCAGGTGATGCCTGAAGGAGCTGATCTTGCAGTCACGAGTTGTTGGGATTTTCCAGCAAGTTCACTAGTTGCAAGACTGGGTCTTGGGATGGTCAGATTTGAAATACAAGCCTGTTGGTGTGAGATGCTCAGAAATGTGGGATTTTGGTGCTTCTTGACATGCTTGTTACCCTCTTGTCACATGAAAGGTGCAATGTAAGGGATAATTGAAAATGTAAGGTGTACAATCCAGAAACAGGACTTGAATTGTGTGTTTGGCCTAAATCTTTGTTTTCTGTGTGTTCTTTTTTCAGACATACTTGCTAGTTTTTGGAGATTGTTTTTTCTTTTTCTTGTTCTTGTTCTTTTTCTTTTTCTTTTTCTTTTTCTTTTCTTTTCCCCCTGGACAAAATAAAGGCAGATGTGCTGGAGTTCCCAGCAAGCGTGGGGAAGAAGTCCACAGGGAAAATCAGCAATGTCTCAGCTGGGCTGCTGGCCTTACTATTGCTCAGGAAGTCCTGTGTCCTTGAGTCATCTCATGGCTGGAGTATTTGTGTTGGTAGCCTTGGGCAACTGAGTGTGTTAGACTCTCAGGCTAACCAAACAAGATCTGGAGCAAGCTATGCATGCCAATTTGTCATGGTAAGAGGCATACAGGAACCTTGTTTTAAATGAAATACAATGAGTGACTCTAAAGGAAATTGGGAAAGGAAGACTTCTTGTAGTGGGTTGACCCTAGCTGGATGCCAAGTGCCTACCAAAGGCACAAGTGGACGGGGGAAAGAAAGTACAGCAAAAGGTTCATGGATTGAGATAAGGACAGGGAGAGATCACTCATCAAATACTCACAGGCAAAACATACTCAGCTTTGGGATATTAATTGAATTTATTACTAGCAAAATCAGAGCAGGATAATAAGTAAAATAAATCTTAAGAATACCTTTGCCCCATTCCTCTCTCCTTCCCAGGTTCCACCTTGTCCCCCTAGTGGCACAGGGAGATGGGGAATGGGGATCATGGTCGTGTCATCAGATGTTGCTCCTGCTGCTGCTCAGGGAGATGAGTCCTTCCCCTACTCCAGCGTGGGGTCCCTTGCACAGGAGACAGTTTTCCATGAACTTCTCCAATGTGAGTCCATCCCATGGGCAACAGTTCTTCATAAACAGCTCAAACATGAGTTGCTCTTCGATGGCATGCAGTCCTTCAGGCACAGACTGCTCCAAAATGGGTCCACCAGAGTCACAAGTTGTACCAGGAAATCTGCTCCAGTGTGGGCTTCTTTCTCCATAAGTCTGCAGCCTGCTCCATGGGTTCAAAGCATTCTTTAAGGCATCCACTTGCTCCAGCATGGGTTTGCTCCACAGGCTGCAGGGGCACAGCTGCTTCACACCATGATCTGTACCACAGGCTGCAGGGGAATCTCAGATCTGGCACTTTGAGCAGCTCCTCCCCCTCGTTCTCCACTGACCTTGGTGTGTGCAGGGCTGTTCCTCTCACATATTCTCATTCTGCTCTTCTCTGGCCACAGTTACATCTGCGCAATAACTTTTTTTTTGTCTTAAGTCTGTTATCAACCATGTTGTTAGTATCATTCCTGATTATCTCAGCCCTGCCCAGTGCAGGGTCCATCCTGGAGCTGGCTGGCATTGGCTCTGCCTGACATGGGGGAAGCTTCTGGCAGCTTCTCACAGAAGCCACCCATGTAGCCACCCTGCAACCAAAACCTGTCCACACAAACCCCATACACTTGTCAAAAAGGTTCTTTGCTGTTTGTATATAGTGTGATAAGTAAGCAGATCGGGTCTTCGGTTTTTGCGGTTTAATAGGAATGAAATGGAAACAATGATCCCAGATAGGTTCTTAGACCTCTTTTATCTAAATTATCATAGAGGGATTAAATTTTTTTCTGATCTTGGCAAAACTGTAGAGTCAAAATAGCTTCATCTGGGGACCTCTTGCTATAGAATAGCAAGAACAAATTGGTCAATCCCTGTGTAAATAAATTGTCAGGAGAATGTTTTTGAGGCACATGTCAAACTACCCTTGAGCCAGCATCTGTGTGTCTCTGATTTTGTGAGTATGTCACGCTTTTTAAACTGCATTATTTCCAGTCCTTCACTATCAGTGCAACATGATTTGCATTTGTGAGCATTAAGTCCTGAAGTCCTGCAGCCTTATGAACTTGTGTACTCCAAGCGTTGCAGTGTCTGGGTCACAAAATGTCTTTGGGGATGCTGGACACTTAAGCCTCCCCCCTCAGAAAGCCATGACAGTTACTCCAGCTGCAGAGCCGTGCTTATCATTCTGTGTGCTCTTTCTCAACACAGGCGCTTTGATTACCGTCCAAAAACTGATCCTTACTGCCAAGCTCGTTACACCTTCTGTCCCACTGGCTCTGCCATTCCAGTTATGAAAGAAGAGGATGTCATTGAAGTGTATCGATTACAGGCTCCAGTATGGGAATTCAAGTATGGGGGCCTACTAGGACATTTGGTAAGGTGGTGTTTTTAACAAAGTTATAGTGACAAATTCAGCTGAATTCAACAGCAGGTGTCAAGAATGGGAGCTTTAAGGTTGGGATATGCTTGTATGGAAGAATATAAGAGCACACAGGCTAGGCTATCTGTAGGAAAGATACTCAAAGAGCATTAGGTTTCAAACAAAATTTACAGGATTTAGCTCAGCCAAAGACAAGAGCGTGAATAGCACTGTTAGTGGGTTTGAATGTGTTCCCCCATGTAGCTGCATATTGTTTTGTACATGCACACCATTATGTCTTGGGTGTCTTTTCTTCTGTGTTATCACTGCATCAAGAAAATACTTTTATTTGTCCTATTAGATATTTGTCCCATCAGATAAAATACTTGGTTAGCATATTAACTTTTCTACTGTTAAAAACTCACATATTTGCTTGGACATTGATATCTGTCAGGAGCAGACAGCTGGTCAGAATGGTGGATCATGAGGAGTTGGTTGCTTTTACAGTTCTTTCCTGAGTGTTATGATCGCTATGGAATTGAAGTCTCCATTCATGGAGTCATGCAAATATGAAAGAGTCTCAGCTTCAGTAACATGGTTATAGCAGTAGCAAAACTAATCTTCAAAGCATGATACCTAATCAATAAAGAAATGTTAGCGAATTGAAATCAAGCACACAGAATCACAGAGTCAAAAATGGAAATAGATTCAAATATTGATATCTCAGTTGTTAACTAAGTTTGGATTTATGTTTTTACTATACAGTTTTTAAATTAAATACTTACTCCTTTTCTGGCATTCATTAGCAAGATCTGGTTTTGGTAACTTGGTTCTGCTCTTTATTTCTCTAATATCCCCATGAGGTTAAGGATTCAAAAGGCAATTTGAGTCTTGATGATGAGCTCCCACTGAGTATCTGCCTCCAAGTGACAGAATTTATGATGGCTGGATAGAAAACCACTGAGACAGCATGATGCTCTGATAAAAGTGTGTCATGCAATCTAGTGTGTTGTGCTTCAGTGTTACTGAATCCAAGATGTTACAGGAACTCCTTCCCCTCTTCTCACCCTGTTACAGAACACCTCCTGAGCATCTTATCTTCTGGACAAGTCAAACTGCAGTTGTTACAAAATCAAAGTTTTGGTAGTTTGGTTGTTTGTTTTTTTCTTTTCCAGAAAATTATGCATGATGCTGTGGGTTTCAGGAGCTCTCTAACAGGCAAAAACTACACAATGGAGTGGTATGAGCTCTTCCAGCTTGGGAACTGCACATTTCCACATCTGCGGCCTGGCATGGATGCACCATTCTGGTGTAACCAGGGAGCCGCCTGCTTTTATGAAGGAATAGATGATGCACACTGGAAGGAAAATGGAACTTTAGTTCTTGTGACCACAATATCAGGTAGATTTTGGATGCTTTGGATAATGTTAATACAAAATGTAATATTGTCTTTTGTAAAGCCTTGTCTTTTGTAAAGGAGTATCTTTTAATTTAAAGGTTTGTTGCAGTGTTAGTCACTGATGCTAATTTCAAACACTCTCTTTAGTACAGAAAGTGGTATGAGGCTGCTGCCTTTTGAACAACTCACACGGGAGAGTTGTTAAGCGAGAGTCATTTGGTGTTTCTGTACAAAAACACTTGAATCTCTTGAGTATAAAAACAACAAAACCTTGTATTGTGAAGTAGCAAATGACTGCTGAGACAGAAAAACTGTTGAAAACATGTTCATTACTGAGCAAACAAATAAAGCATATTTAGAAACAGTCTCAAAGTCATAAAAATATTAATCTCTATTTCTGTCACCGCCATTATGTGTCATAAAAACTGTGAAAATGTCCCCAGTATAGGGGGAGTATAGGAATATAGGAATAGGTCTTTGTCAAATATTGTAGAACAAATCTAGGATTTACACCTCAAAATACATGAGTGATCACCAGAAGAGCTTCCTGGTGTATACTGAACACTGCAATCCTAAAATGAAAAGGTCATTTAAATAAATCTGATTGATTTCTCTAGCAATAGAGTGAATGACTTACAAAAAAAGTTCATTGAGGACTTGGAAAGTTACATTTTCTGTGACCAAAATAATTTACTCTCTGAAGTTGGTGTAGTGTACAAGGCACAGTGGAGGGTCAGCTTACAGCTCGTGTGATGTGGTGCTTTGTGTGTGCCCACTTCCACCCTCAGCAGCTTTGCTGGCCTCCGTCTCTATGTATTCTATCCAGTGCTGCTAAGAAATTCTAGGCAGTTCTTCAGCCAATGAAGTAAAGTGGAGCTGCTTTCCTGTGAGTTTGTAGTTCATGACTGAAGTATTTAATGCCTGATGTGGTTGGATTCTTTTGTATGAACACCAAGTTAAATATTTTCATACAGTTGGGGAACTTGTCATGCTTCCTCTGTGTGTGGATTATTTGATGCCTAAGAAGGGTGAAGTTATGCTGGTGCCTTGTGGAGGCATTGTTACAGTCCTCCTTGCCTCTCTTCCTTCCCATTTCCATGATACTTTCAGGGAAGAAACATCTCTGAGAGTTTTCAGTTGTCTTGAGTTTGACTAGGAATCTGAAAGTTTTTGTGAAAGCAGGTCACTGGATGCAAGCACAAATAACCAACATCATGAGCTGAACGCGCTTTCTTCAGAGGGCAGGCAGAAAGCATCCCATCTTACTGGTCTTACACCCCACTCAATTGGGCTCAATTCAGCTTTGCCAGCTGAGGAGCTGCTAAAACAGCAGGGTGTCTCAGTCTAAGTGTGTCTCTTTTATGAAGAGACATGAAAATTACTACTCTGAATTTTTGAATTTAGTTAACACTTGAGGAAGTGCAGAAATGCCTGTTGCTCTGGTGAGCATTTTGCCAGCATCTCTTGTGGACTGTACTACCTGCTCTGTTTGTCTACGCGGATAAAGCAAAATGAGAAGCGTTACGATTCTCTGATGTTTGGGTGTTCTGGCATAGCAACAGGAAAAGGGTCAGAAAAAGGAATCGCAGTTTAAATGAGCTGCATGTAAATGTAGTTTATTCAGTGGGTTATCCCTTGCCTCTCCAACCTTGTGTCTGTGTACGGTGAGGTAACGTAGGTAAACTTTGCAAGGGAGGGAAGTGAACCTTGAAATAGATGGAAAATATTTTGAGTCCTGTATTTGGTACCCTGTCTCTGTAATACTAATTTTAATCTCTTACAGGAACCATGTTTAATGAAATGGCAAAATGGGTAAAATATGACAATGAGACTGGCATTTACTACGAGACCTGGACAGTTCAAGCAAGTCCTGACAAAAAGTCAACAGTGTGGTTTGACTCTTATGAGTGCTCCAAGTTTATACTGAGGACCTACCAGAAGCTAGCTGACTTAGGAGCTGTATTTAAGAAGATACAAACAAACTATACGAGCATAATTTTATTCAGTGGAGAACCTATTTATTTGGGGAATGAAACATCTATTTTTGGACCACAAGGAAACAAGACATTGGCAGCAGCTATAAGAGACTTCTACAATCCATTTAAACCTCATCAGACAGTCAGAGAGTTTTTTGTGGATATTTTCAAAATAATTGATCGTGTAATCTTGAATCATCAGTTTTACCTCTTCTACAACTTGGAATACTGGTTTTTACCTATGAAGTCCCCTTATCTCAAAATAATTTATGAAGAGGTTCCTTTGCCTGTTGGAAGCAAAGCATCCTTTGGTGTATGACTTTACTGAAGAACAAAACTTGGCTCTACAGCAGAATATTCTTAAGGATTGTGAAGCGCTACCGTGATGGTGTTAGCAGGTTGTATGTTTCACTGCAGACTGTAAAGACTGTGTTGGGAAGGCTTTGCTACACCACGTGAAAGGCTGTGCATTTGTTTCCTCACTACCTGTGTAACACATTCATGAACACTTCAGCATCTCTGACCTGGTCAGCTTCTGTGTAACCATGGCCCCTGCTGCCTGAAGGGAGACTGCAGTGGCACCTCTGGCTGAGCTCTGCAGTGCCACATGGGGAATGGGGAGGTAGCTGCCTGCTCTGGTCTCAGGTGCTCTCCACCTGCATGGCTACATGGCAGCAGATGGCACCTGGCTACCAACAGAGGTGGGACACAGGCATTACAAGGACTAACTCATTCAACCTGAGGATATTGATGTTGAGTTCCTTCAACATGTGCCTTACACTGGTGTTCCTGAAGTTCCTTGGTCTGTACAGCTGGGACCTATGAACTGTTCTTGGGTGTTCAGCAGGGTGGGAAGGGGCAGTGAATGTACTAGAAGATGGCATGGGGTGGTGCCTTTTCACCACTTTGCTTCCTTCAACTGCATTGTAAACAATACAGGTGGCTCTTCCTCAAATTTATGTGTGTTCTGTAGCACAGATAAAAGCCAAAATGCCTGTTTTGATGTCGACTGATGCGTAAGTGCAGTGTTCTACCAGTCTCCTAAGGTCTACTTGAGGCTTCAGCTGGGTCAGTTTCATAGAACTCATGTATATTCCTTTTAAATTTCTTCAAAAAGCATAGAAACCGTAATATGAAAGAAGCAATGACAGCTTGTGGGGTGTTGACATTGGAGTTAAAAATCTGTGCTTGTCACAGAACTGCCTGTAAAAGGTGATTGCAGCCTCTTGCTGGCAGTGACGTTTGGAGTAGTGGTGCTGTGCCTGCTGTGCTGTCCTCGAGTTCCAGGCTCAGCCTAGAGCAGCTTGGCAACTACTTAGTTCCCTTTAAACCCAAGGGAACAAAGCCAGAGAAACTGGCTGGCTTTCTGGAAACCACTGAGGTGCCTGCACATCAAAAACCACACCTGCAGCAGCATAGTAATCTCCAAGTGTTCAATGCTTACTTTGATTTTTTTTTTAAAACTAGCTGTGGAATGAATAGTACTCCTGCAGATGTTATTGCTGTCTTGTGGCCAAGCAGGAACACAGGAACGCAACTCTGCAGTTTCATTTGCTTGTGCCAAGCTAATGGCCTGCTGCAGCCAAAGAGGGGAGTACACAATGATTGGATTCAAATCATAAGAATGGCAGAAAATTAACCTTGTATTTAGAAAGTCACTACAATTAGTTGAAATAGATGAGCCTGAGAGTTAGTGTGAGAGCAGTAAGGCGATGAGCACACCTCTCTTTTAAGCTGTTACTTACTTCCACTGTTAGGTGAAACTTCATCTTTTGCCTCAGATTGAAAGACTTGAAGCTTTTTTAGCTGAAGTCACAAGCCTTGTGACTGAGCTCAGCTCTGGATTAAGATAGTCATGGTTTCACCCCAGGCAGCAACCGAGCACCACATAGCACCACCAGGAAGGTAATCTAGGAGGCTCTACAGAAGTTAAAGGGAGGGCCAGCAAGCCTGTCTACAGAAGTTATGTTCTCATTCATGCACGTTTTTATGACTTGGAAAGCTTCAACATTGTTGAACTCACATTTGTCTTCCCAGGAAAAAGCCTCAATACAAACCAAGGTGTCCAGAGCTCTGAAGCGGAAATAGGATCACAGAACCAAGCCCATAGATCACACTGCCTCCATACAGCCACGTGTGTCTGTTTCACACTGTGAACTCACCCTCAGCTTAAAAGTACCAGTTATCAATGTAGGAGTTGCACTTTATGTAACATACATGAGTTCCTTCTGAGGCCAGTATTTATTCCTTCTGGGCACATGGGTTGGAGAGAGAGGAATTACTGTGCTGGAATTAGTTGAAGTTGTTGAGTGCAGTGCTCTCTTGCAGGCACAATCCACAGTCCTTGAGTTAGGCCTACAGAGTTAGATCCAAAAAAACAGGGTTGATGAATAGTCTACTTTCTCAAAGTTTAGACAAACCCAGAATAGACCCATAAAAATGACCCTTACGTAACTTAAAAGGAAGTGTTAGATGTCACAAACAGCTTTTGTGCACCTGAGGATCTGCTTGTGACTGAAAACCACCTATTCACCTCACTTAAGGATCCCCTCCCCCTGTAAGTCACACAGGGAGCAGAACTAGGTTGGATCACATCTCATTTCACTCGCAGCCAGATGCCATTAGCGCTTGCCCAACAGCAGGAAACAGGGGACTGTCCAAAATGCCACAGTCAAGGACAAGCCTGGCATTGTGTCACTGTCACTGAGTCTTTACTCACTTTGAAAACAGGACTTATCACTTTAGACTGTGCTTGGTTCTGCTGCCTATTCTTAATGCACATTGCACTTGAGGGCAAAAATACACAGTCATTCTGTACTACAACAATTTCCAAGTCTGCACAGTGGTCTTGTGCAAAACTGCTGCATTGTCACACTAGTGAGCTGCTTGCGGTTGTAAGCCACACTTCATTCCAGGAGGGCTCTCCAGCAAGGCAGATCCTGGCTCGTCATCCATCAAGGTCAAATGGATTGTGCTGCCCCTGTTTCCCAAAGAGCCGTGCAATGAGAATCACTGGTACAAATGTTCTCTGCCTGTCTCCTCACCAACCCACCCACAGATGTTCTGGATTATGAGAGCTCCTGCCTTCAGTATCGTAACCACGTGTGTTCAGAGGTAAGATTCCTACCCAAAACTGAACAACTGAGCCAACACTGAATTTTGTTCTTCTGAAAATAAGAAATAAAGGTGAACGCAGGGAAAAATGATACAGCTGTGACACCCATGTTCATGCTTCTAGTGAACTTCACGAGTCTTATGCCATGATTTTTATGTATGTACTATCCGTTTGTTTCAATGTGTAGAGGGCAAAATAAGACATACAGAATTTGCTGAAAAAGCACTGTAGGGAAGTTTACGTTATTATTTGAGCTAACGCTACAGTAATTGATTCAGTGTACAAAAACTGCTGACCTCCACTGTAAGAGAGACACAACTGCTTTCAAGCAGTTCTCTTGCACTTGAATGTCTTTGTAACTGTTATAATACAGTGCTGCATTCAGGAGGGACTTTTCGACATCTGTGCAACAACATGTGAATTCCAGGAGCAGGATCTGGTATGTACGTTGTGCCTTGCCTTTCATTTATTCCCACTACCAACCTGCTAGTCTGACTTACCTTGCCATCAGGACACTCACAGTAAAGATCCAAAGAGGTTCTGGAGCCCTTACTAATGGTGTTAATTTCACATTTAGTGAAAACTAAATCCTGTTCCCCAGACTACAAGTGTTACTCCACCTTTCTCATACAGGCAGTTCTGAGAGCCGGGTTATAAAAAACACAGAGCTTTTTTACTTTTACGGACTAAATATATTGACACCTTTTGTACAAATAAAAGCAAATTATAGTATTACATTAATTTAACAAATTCTAATACAAAAACTGTGTATTTCATAAAATGCAATTTTTAAATCAAAGCTCTACAGAAACATACAACTCCCCTATAAAGATGTCCAGTCCGCTGAGCATTGTTAGCTCAAAATATAGTTACAAACTTAAATACACTCATAAGTGTATTACGCTAAACATTTGGATAGACATGACTGAAATCAGAGATGAAGGAAATCTACTTACTACCAGAAGGGGCTGTACAGCTCAAGTGAGAAGCAGCCACCAGCTAAGCTCAACTCAGCCTGCCAGGGCTGCTCTGCCTTGCTGAGGGCTGACCACATCTCTCAAACATGCAGCTGTCTGGGCAACACTTCAGCATTACCATAAGTAACCTCAAAGAGAAAATAACGTAACTGTTGGCAGTAAGAAATGAAGTCACAAGCCACATCCAGATCACAGGCAATGTCTTGCCTACACCATTTACAAACTAAAAACTTTCTTTAATAAAACTGATTTATCAAATGTTCAAAACAAATTTTTTCCTATTGCTCTACTTCACCAAGTCTACTCCTTTTGTGTTTTTAAATATTATGAAATGACAGAACTAGCTGAATTAAAGGTATACAAAATTATCTATCAAACATCCACTTTATACATAAACATTTCTGAAACAGATTTACAGTATATAGTTAGTTTATACAGCTTAAGCAACTGTTACAATGTCATTTCTCTCAAACTGAAAGCAGCCAAAAGGTCTAAGGTTTTGTGAAAAGGTTCTTGGTCGACATAAAAATTTTACTTTTCTCATCTCACATTGCTCACATCCATGTAATCAGAATAACATTGCAGGGTTCATTTCACAAACCATACATTATTCCATCTCACCATATGCTGCCAAACCAGTTAATGTGCAAGAAAAGCTCATTAACTCCAATGTGGTTTTAAATACAATATATCTACATTTTTCCCCAGAATGCTTTCGCTTCCTGAGCTCGACATAAAATACCTTAAAACAGGTTTAGACGCAGATCTGAGACCCCATAAGCAAACTACATTAAAATGCATAGAGGGTGGAAAAAACCCCACACCACTTTTGGTAGCTCACACTACTGGTTGTTTGCGCTCTAAATACATTTTAGGTGGATCTAATAATCTGTTGAATAAGGTAGCAAACATACTATTTTACTTGTCTAAACTGTTACTATCGTGTATTGCTCTTGCCTTTTATGACTATTTAACAGAATGTGTATATTTCACGGGCTACTAAACACTTCTTATAATCGTCATCTTATCAACTGAAGTGACTGGATTTAGAAATGCTACAGTCTGCAACAAAACCATGCGATTTTGGTGGTTTTGTTTGGCTATTTAAGATCAAATATGATTGTGTCCAATACTATTATCTAAATCAAAGAAGGACAGCTTATTAAAACTGTTATTTTGGAGGTACATTTCAGTATTTTAAACAATTTCCAAAAATGTTTGAGGTCACTTTTAATGACAAAGAATAAATGTAAAACAGAAACCTAATTTTTGTTTAGATAAGAACAGGTTTTGGAGCTGTAAACTCTGGTTTTGGTTCTGAAGTTCCAAAACAATTTTGGAAAGAAAAATTAATTTTCTAATCAAACTATTAATTAACTTGCAGTAAAATCTATATTAAATAAGCTTATACAGGAAATTGCAATATGGTAAGCTTGGGTTTAAGGTGCTATTCCATTCGCCCTGCAGTCTTTTAAGGGCTTTACCATGTGGGCATCATATCTGGGAACCAGACTCTACCAAGATGCTTTGAAACTTCCCAGTGAATCTGCTCTAAGCTGTATTTCTGATCAGGAATCAAAACTTCCTCCATAATAGAGAGTTGAGAGAGGCGACCACCACACATCTTCACAAACTCAACAAAGGCACTGCAAGAAACTTCACATTCTCCAAGGCCCACGGCCGACAGGTACTTGCACCTCTCTGCGATGCAGATCAGCTCCTCGTCTAGCGGCCGTAATCCATTGGCACACACCACCAGTTCAACCAGCCGTGGACACGTCATCCCAACGCGGCCCAGCACGTCCTTGCTTACTGATCTTCCAAAGTAAAGGTGTGTGACAGGTATCTCATAGCGAAAGAATGGGTCAAACTCCTCCTCATACAAGAAAAAGTACATGACTAGATTGACTTTAGGAGAATGCCTGATGAAAGCGTCCCAGCTGCTCTTCTGAATGGTGTGGAACTGAGTCTGTCCGGGATTTTCACTGACAACATCAATGCGCAAGTGTTCTAACCTGACGTGTTTCTCAGAAGACAAAGCAAGCAGCAGCTCATCACTCAGCAGGTGGTAGTTCAGTGCCAGCTCACGCAAGCCATGGCACTGGTCAGCCACACAAAGGATACCTGGGAGAGGAAAACATTATGCAAGGGGTTACACAGGTAAAGACACTGATAACTGAAACAAATTCACTCCTGTTCTTGTTGTGTGTGTCAGGAGGGTGTTATGCACACCTATTTCAACATGCAACCAAAACCTTATATCAAAACAGAATCATACTGGACAACCTGAACATGAATCTTTTTCACAAGCATGACCCTGTGACTTCTTTGTACCTACAAGTAAGGCAGACACACACAATGTGATTAAATCTCTATTTTGCTGGGAATCATAAAGAAGTTAACAAATACTTAAATAGAAGTGACAAATATATAAATAGCATATTCTGACTGTTCTGCCCTGTTGTAAGACCACGTATACTCAGCCTCATTTTTGTAAAAGGCCCCTTCTCATGATAAGCCAACTCTGGAAGAACTGCTGACTGCTCTGTGGCTGACAAAGCACCTGTGAATGACATTTGTCACCTGAAGAAAGCAAACGTAAAGCTAAAGTAAAATGAATGTTAGATTTTCATTCACTAGACAGGCTGCTGCAGTCAGTATTTGTTTCTTCTAGTGAAGTATAAATGCTTAAATTTGGAAAAGCTGCAGCAAAAAAGAAGCAAAACTAAAAATTTGGAGCAGTAATTTCTAGAACAGCAATTTTCAGACTCTAATGATTCAATATAATCTGCTGCTCACAGAAGACAAAAACATTAAAAAGAGAATCCAGTTCAGTCCAAGGTTTCCACTCACACTATTTGTAGATACAAGTGATGGTGTTATACTGGTAACAGTACTGAAAAAAAATAAAAAACACTAAAAAAAGCACACAGTCCTCTGCATTTCATGTGACCCAGAAAATTGTGTGAAATGTGGAATACGGTCTTTCCATTAATAGAGGGGATGAGAACATAACATTTAACATGGAACTGAAAAACCTGAGCTCAATACTCTCTAGCTCTGAAGCAACAAGAAATACAGTAAACAGTTGTTATTTTAAGATGCAGCTGTTAAACGTAAGCCTGTACTGAGCATAAAAACACTTCCTTAAAAAAATATGTATCACTGCAAAAACACTGCGTGAATCAGACCAGCTACTACAATCACTCTCTAAGCAGATTCAGACGTGCTGCTTCAGAATACCTAGGTCTGTTGAGATAGAAAGTATTTTAGGCAGTTTCAAGATCCATATACATTTTCTCATCTCGACAACGCTTGTCCTGGCTGCCATCCTTCCACAAATAATCTTTGTTAACTTTACGAGTACACGATGGACCAGTACAATGCAAAAAGGAAAGAGCTGGGGCTCAACTTACTATAATTTTCTATGGGTCTAGGAATGGATATCCCCAGGCTATCAATGCAATTATGTATCTTACATAAAGAGCTGACAACAAACACAGTGTAGATAGCTACAAGAGGGCCTGCCTGGAGCCCATGTAACTCACAGAACACCCATAGGCACTGCCTCAACCTTTGTGTCACTGAAAGGTAAATGGCTCTGCTCTCTGATCTCACTGTACAGATTTGCAGCAAAAAACCCTCCCCACCTGTGATGTTCCTGATGCAGGCACACCTTACACCTGCTCTGCTTCCCAACTCCCACTCCACAAGAAGCAGCCTTCCTACCCCTGTGCCAGAGCAGAAACATCACCTTTACAGGAACACTTTCCATTCCCTCTGTTCCAAGTTAGTATTTCAGAGGGGAAACAGCAAACAGAAGAAACTTCAGATAAGCTCACAAAGATCAGAAATACATCACTGCCTTTGTTTCTCCAGCCTAAACTCAAACATGCCTCTTTACCTTTGTACAGTAATTTATAGCAATTCACTGTTTGGTATCAACCTTTTTCCTTTATCCCTGTAGTAGGAGAGTCTCTCCTGCACTACTTTCATTACTCTTTTCTGCCCTTCACTAACAAATTTCTTGAGAACTGACCCAGTAATGAATATTCCCCCCTCCTCCAATTTGAAGACATTTTAACTGCATCTATAAGTAATTAGTTTTGCAACTCACAGCCCTTTTGGTTCAATAAAATTTTTCCACATTTTTAACAGCCTGCTAATTATAATACTCCTATGACAAAAAAAATCCAGGTCACATTTTCCTTCAAGAGTCTCAGTTTTGCAGCCTGCCTGCTCTTGAAGCCAACTATCCACATACCAGCTTCTTTCTTTTGTTCTACCTGGTGGGTCATCCCTGCCTGGACACCAGGTGCCCACCAAAGCTGTACCATCATTCCCCTCCTCAGCTGGGCAGCGGAGAGAAAATAAAATTAAAAACTCAAGAGTGGAGATAAAGGTGACAGGGAGAGATCACTCACTAATTACCATCATGGATAAAACAGACTCAACTTGGGGAAATCAATTTATTATCAATTAAATCAGAGTAGGGTAATGAGAAATACTGAATCTTAACACACCTTCCTTCTTCCCAGGCTTAACCTCCTCATGATTTGCTCTACCATCTCCCCTCCCAGCAGCACAGGGGGACAGGGAATGGGGGCTGCGGTCAGTTCTTCAGACATTGTTTCTGCCACTCTTTCCTCCTCAGGGGGAGATTGCTCACACTCTCCCCCAACTCTAGCATAGTGTCCCTCGCATGGGAGCAGTCCCCCACAAACTTCTCCAATGCGAGTCCTCAGAATGCAGTTCATCACAAACTGCTCCAGCATGGGTGTCTTCCATGGGGTGCAGTCCTTCAGGAACAGACTCCAGTGTTCCCCACAGGGTCAATTCCTGCCATTAAACCTGCTCCAGTGTGGGGTCCTCTCTCAACAGGTGCTTCCAAGAGACTCTTTCTGCATGGGTTTCCCACAGGGTCACAGCCTCCTTCAGGCATCCACCTGTTCCAGCATGAGGTCCTCCATGGGTTGCAGGTGGATCTCTGCTCCACCATGGCCCTCCATGGGCTGCAGGGGCACAGCTGCCTCACCAGGGTCTGCACAGGCTGCAGGGGAATCTCAGCTTCAGCACCTGGAGCAGCTCCTGCCCCCTCTTTTTCACTGACCTTGGTGTCTGCAGAGTTGTTTCTCTCATGTATTCTCACTCCTATCTCCAGCTGCAATTGCCCTCCTGCAGTACTTTTTCCCCCTTCTTAAATAGGTTATTCCAGAGGCACCACCATTGTAACTGATGGGCTCGGCCTTGGCTCTGTTGGACATGGGGAAGCTTCTGGCAGTTTTCACAGAGGCCACTCCTGTAGCCCCCACATTGCCCCACAAAACATTCTCATGCAAATCCAGTGCATCTACTTTTTCCTCCATCTCAGGGCACACCCATACCTGAATTAAGCAATTAAACTCTCCCGCTGTTTGCTTAGCACTCCCTGATTTTGTTACTAATGCGTCTTATTCCAATCTATTCATCTCTACTCCATCAAGGACCATAGTACTTGTGCTCCTTAAACCGGTATGACCATTTCTTACCCTTTGTTCCTTCAATTTAAAACCATGCAAGATACATCAATCAGAACACACCTATGCCTCCTCCCAAACTGTCAAGTGTATGATGTTCTAATAAAGCCTTCTAGCAAGGATTATCTACAAACCAGCAAAGTCTGCTAGGGCTGACAGGTTACTCTTCAATCAAAGTCCAAAGAAATTATTCTCTCTGCCTAGCTACAAATTACTGCTAAGAGGAAAGCTTTTTCCTCTTGACAGACACATTATGGCTCTTGTACTTCTCAGACACAAGAATTCTCAAAAAGCGATTTTAAGTTGGAAAAGCCAGGCATTCAAGCCAATTTAAACAACCCTATGATTACAACGCTTTGGAGGAGGCAACAGTTAATACACCCCTGAACAATTTGATGGATGAGTAGGCTGCAAAACATCAGTCCTGCATTTTTGGGACTTCTTTATACAAAACGAGACACAAGGTTTTGTCCGAGAGCTACACTTGCAAAAGGTATTAAATTTGTTTTGTTTCTTATCTCTACAATGACACACCCTCTGTTACATTACTGCTTTCCCCTTTCCCTTTAGGAATCCTGCTGGTGAATTTGACAGATAATGCACCTGGCATTTATAGCTGCAAAATATTTGCATGAAGGAAGTTATGGTGTTACGGTTTCTATAGTTTCTACTCATCCTCAGAAGAGGAATCATACTAAGTTGCCAGCATTTCATTTACAATTCCTTTTCCATTTCTTAGTGAAAAATATAAGTGTTAATCTGATGGGCTGTGAATAAATCTCAAACTTGCTGTGCATTGCATAAGTCTACCATAAATGTTAATTCAATGAACTTCAACAATCTTGAGTGATTTCATTCTGATATGAGCTGGCTTCATTCTTGCTACAGACGTGCATTTAAGAATGTTAGTGAAGTATACTTGGTGACAGTAGACATTTTGTACAGCTCAGTCTCATCTCCCCTTTTTGATGCTGTCTGCAGTTATTCTCCTGCAACAACTTTTCTTCCAGAATGACTAAACCAGCATCTTCGTAATCCATGACATGGCAACATTCACAATCCACACATAACAAAACGTGGAAAAGAAACTCGTGTTCCAAAAAGCTTAATTATATTGGAATACTTAGTCATTGCACAAACAGTGCACTGTCAAGTCAATATTTACTCTAAGTTCCACATGAGGTTAACTATTTGCCCACAACAGACAGGCACTATTTTATTATTAGCACAGTAGTCACTCTGAAGTGGAAGGATAGATGGACTGACCACCAGCTGAAAGTACTTTATTCAGTAACAGTTGCTGATAATACCAAACTCATCTTCCCTCCTACCCCACTCCTATTTTTTCAGGGGTGTACTGGTTTCAGACAGAATTTAATGCATGCATTAAAAAATCCAAACCAACTAACCAACCAACCAAAAAAATCCCAAACAAACCCACCCCAAAACCACAGTAGCTTACCAGCTGGAGAAACATGAGGACAACTGCTCATTTTCAACAGTTTGAGCGTGTCACTGTTGTTAGCCACCAGGACCTTGAGAGATGGATCATCTACTGGTGTGTCATCAATCTTAAGTGAAGAGAGGGATTTGGAGTTCACAAACACCACTGTCAGTGCAGAAATAAAGTGAGACTGAAAAAAAAAAGGAAGTTTAAATGAAAGAGTGGTATCTGAAGTAAAAATCTCAATGGTTTTATACTGTACACAGCAGTCCTAGTTTTTACTTCTTGACAGCATTTGTTGAAAAAGCATTCTTTTGATATTGCATAATTAAAAAGTAATTCTAAAACTAACATTTTTTAGTAGAGGAAGTGTAATAATTTTTTGCAATCAGTTTATGAATTGGGCACATCAGAATGTGTAACATTAGATGTTAATCAAGAAGCTGACCCTGGACAATCCACTGCACAAATTTAAACCTACAGAAAGACCATGAGCAGAGGGAAAGCGTAGAAGTCCTAGTTTTGAGGATTTTTTTTTTTAATGTCGTTTGAACAGATGAGATAAGTCACACTCAAAAAGGAGCATCTTCTGAAAGAAGAATTCCTGCATAGCAAGTTGTGCTGCATTGGTGAGATGCAAACACAATCAGGAGTGGTTGTATCCAAAGCCAAATGACTACACTGCCTGCCCAACACCCACACAAGAGTATTTCAGGTTTGGACAGATTTCTTGGAAAGCTAACTGGAACAGTCCAAACACAGTCAAGGAGCAGGAGACCAATTAATGACTGATTAAGCAGCATAGATAAGGTAGGGCCAGTGCTCAGCATTTTTACATAACCATTGAAACTTACCAGTAAAGACAGAGCCCAGGGAAACTAAACTTGAGAAACACAAACTAAGGAGCAGATACAGCAGTGCACGTAGAAACCACTACATGAAGTGGTATAAAGGTAATAATTAGTGCATTGTCACAATTTTTTACAAGACTGACCAAATACAAGACTTAAAAAAAGTCTTCTCTCCATGCGCTACATTAAGTATCGTAAAAAAAATGACCTGCTACTTTGATTTCAATCCTGTTTCACTCTGAGCCACAAGCTCATATCCTGAATATAGTTACATGAGAGAAGGCCTGGCAACAATACTTGTGCATTCTTAGGCGATATATTTGTGGGTTTTGATAAAACTCACACAATTAGATTTAGAATGGGACTACTTTCACCTCAATGCAAACTTCCAAAGTCAGTTCATGCAAATGGAAAGAGGAAGTTCAACTCAGAATCTTTACACACTTTGGCTTTAGGGACCACTCCAACTATCCTGACAGTATGCTGATTATATATGTTATGTACAGAAGAAAAGATGTTTTAATATTATTTCCACTCTGTATTATGACAGTGCCAGTACTGTATTTTTATTCTCTGTATTTAGAAAAAGAAGGTTGTTAAATAGAAACACAAAGGAAGTTAACCACACTTATAAAAACAGGTAACTTGAAACTTTTAGTTTGAAGAGCTAGTGGAAAACAGGCAATATTCCACATGTAAAAACTGTTTTTTTCAGTATTGCCACATACATAGCTTGCAGTAGGATTCTTTAAAAGATTCTACTCATGTAGAATGTACTTAGTGAAAAGACAGGCAACACAATGCTAAATGTGAGTATCAAATAATTGCCACATGTCAGGTCACCTGAGAACAGAAGAGCACTGATGAAGATAATGCCAAGTAGTTCAGACTTCCTCTACAGTCTGATAAAAATAAAAAACCCTACAACTAAAAAAAAACCTAACACACAAAAAAACCCAAACAAACAAAAAAAAAAATCCAAAACCACAGCAAAGTATTAACCATTTTCCAAATTAATTCATCTTTGTCTGCTTCTCGTCTAATGGACCTGCCACTAACAGCTTCCCACAAGAATTTAGTCACAGCCAAATTCAATTCTTTGGTTTCACTAGTGGTCCCTTATGCCAGTGACAATATAATTGAAGTGGTAAACAACAAAAAGCAAATTATGCTTAGAGCTAACTTTGGCTTATTTTGAATCTATTTTTTTAAAGGCCAAACGTGAACCTACTGAGATAGGTAGGTTCCTTTCCTACTGAAAGGACGCCTGGGCTTTGTAAGCCTTAAAGCTGAGTAACAATATAGCATGAACAATTACAAGTAATTACTCAGCAAGACGAGTAGCACCCTAACATAGCCCTCTTGTGATAACTAAGAGAGCTAAAGCAGCATTCAGATTAATAAGAATACAGTAAGAAAAAAAATACTTTGTCCTTTCAGCTCTAACAGACTAAGACTGTGGACTGTTTTCACTACATTCAGGTTTTCTTACCATCACACCTCAAAGAACATCAAAAAAGGAAAAGAAACTCAGCAAAACTGGTAAAATATCTGAAAAGTCTCTTTGAAAACTAAGAACTAAAAATACATATCCAAGAAAGCTACATGATGTGGCAGTGACCACTGCCAAGGATAACAATGATAATCCTTTTGTAGCTAACCTTACCTATAGCCTACTTTCTTTCCCAACGCTGTTGCTAGTTCCTCCTTGTCCTTACTGCCATCACCAGCAATGACATCACTGAGGTCTAGCTAATAGTCTATTTGTATCTGGCTCTTCACAACCACTCCCCTGCTCCTTAGCAATAGTACATTTCCACCTCACTAGCAGGAATGCTTCTTTAGAAGCACATGTTAGAGACTGGCTGCCTTCTAGAATAAATGCCTTCCTAACAAGACCTGATTTTTGGTAAACATGCAAGGTAAAAATCTTGCCTGAAAATTTCAGAAATACAGTGCACTTCACCAAGACGCTGATGCTTGGCTGCATGACATGAAGTCCTGAAAAGCATGATCCTATTTCTTTCTGGAAAGGGCTCATTGATCGACTTTCCCTATGGCAAGTCCACATGGATAAAACTCTACCACTCATTTGATCATTATTGTCTCCTAAACACCCGCCACAACACAATTACACAGATCTGAACTGTCTAGCCTTTTAACTTGCACCATTCTGCTCAGCACTACTTGAAAGAACCACGTCAGGCCTATGTTCTCACATGATTCAGAGACTGAATGGAACTTCAGATAACCATCACAGTACATATCAGTTCCTCCCTTTATAAGAGATCAGATCACTAATGTACTTTTCTTTATCATAGATTCATATTCCTATGACAGAACTTCTCACAAAGTTATAGAAGTACTGTATGAAACACTGCAATACTTTGCAACAGAAAATATTAAAATACCTTTGGTAAATCCATGAAGCTTGGCCGGGCAGTTGAAATTAGCCCAAGTGTTTTCAGAGAGCAATTCACAAGCTGTGATAAAATATCACAAGCTGCTTCTGCAGATTCCTTGCTACTGTCCACCTTAAAACAAAATGAATTTCATGTTCAGAAAGCACTGCAAACATACTCTTTTTTTTTCACTTTACCTTCTGAAATGGGAAGTAAAAAAAAAACCCACCATGAAACATCATCAGTGTTATTCTTTTTTCCCCAAAATGTACACACCAAAAATCCAAGACAATTTGCTATAAATTTACTAACCACAGCATGCTGAGGGGTCAGCTAAACAGTTTCTTCCAAGATATTCAGTCCACATCAAATAATAGGCTCTGGACCCTCCACTTGCTTATCTCAATCCTCTTCATATTCTTCCTTATCAAAATACAAGAATTCTAAAAATCTTTACTATGTGCAAAAGCTGCTTCTTTTTACAGTGGTTCAGTTCATAAAATTAAACTGCTGGAGAGTTAAGTGCATTATCATATGATCCTGTATGACTGGCCCCTCACTGTTAGCACCACAACAGATCTGCAATTGATACTCTACAGAAAAATAAACAACAAAAAACAAAAAACCAAATCACAAAACCCAAAACTGTCATTAGTCAGCTTGCTACCCAACCAAATAATTTATTGTGTCTCCCCTGACACTCAGGTGTGCTTTCCAAACAAGCCCTTATACACAGCAGGCATGACAGCTTTGCAAATCTACAGGCAGTAAAAAGCTTGATTACAGGATCAAATTTAACTCTACCATACACCACACTACCTTGGCAGCAGTAGATTAAGTCCAGTGAAGGTTCATTTTCTGTTCAAATGCAAGCTGAAAAACCTTGGTTTTCAACAATCCCATCTTTCCTTGCCTACAAAAAACAACCCTAATATTTGCCTTTACAGAGGAATGGTGAGTGCTACACCCACTTCCTTGTGTATTCTGCAGCACTGAAGGACAACTGAAGCGACACACTCAAGAAATGATGGATCACCCTATGAGCAAAGGGAACCCAAAATTCTCCAAAATCACTTAGTGTAAAGGAACACAGACAGGAGATAAGATACGGGGAGGCCACTCCACTACAGCCCTAAGTTTTCTATATTTGGCCACTGACAAAAGCCCTGCAAACCTTGTGATAACGGTTTGTATCTGGTATTCCAAGCAAGCAGTAGCAATACATGTGATCAGGCAGAGGTGACTCAGTTACTCACATGCTGATGATTCCAGCATTAGAACGGCCTAATCTCAGAAACAAGTGCACTGAACTTGCTGCAGAAGTAATTTCCTTTCCAAATCTCTCACATAGCTAAGGCATATGCAGCCATGAGATTCACTGCAGACTTCCAAATCACACTGATATGTAAGCCAACATTAAAGGTTTTCATCTGCTGAAAATAATTCCAGTGTTAACAGAACCAACTCTCCCCAAATGGTATATCTCAGCCAGGCACAATCAGTACATGCACCATCCTATGCAAATCCCAAATACTTTTTCAGTCATCTGAAACACAGTGGTGCTGAGTACAGACAATCCCATCCAATTTAATATTAATACTGCTAGTTGCTGACTAGTAGTACTGAAGTCACTCTCTGTGCATTAGATGTTTTCTAACCATGAATATTAGAGCCAAGACCCTACAGGATGTGAAATGGGGAAATGCTCAATTTATGCATCCTGATGGAACTTAATTCTGAGGCAGGAATTCACACATGTAGTCATATTAGAACTGAAGCAGAATTTTAAGCAGCTAAACTGCTCCAAAAAAAACAAAACAAAAAAAAGGAAAAAAAAGAAAAAAAAAGAAAAAAAAAGAAAAAAAAAGAAAAAAAAAGAAAAAAAAAGAAAAAAAAAGAAAAAAAAAGAAAAAAAAAGAAAAAAAAAACAAAACAAAACCAAAAAAAACCACCACCCCAAAAAAACCAACCCCACAAAAAAACCCCAATAAACAAAGAACCCACAACAACAAACAAAAAACCCCAAACAAATCACACCACCAAACAGATTGTCATCTAACAGAAATATGGCAATGAAAAGGTATGTCCTGAAAAGACACCCAAACAAATTAATTGGGAGGTAATATCCATGTCTACATATTCATTTAGAGAACCCATTTCTTCAGTATACCAAGCCTGAAAACAAGGCCACTTACCACACTGACAGCTGCCATATTTCTTCTATAATAAAAGTTACTTTTAAAAAGTCTGTAAAATACAGTACCTTGAAGCTCACATACTGCAGGTGATTGGAATGCCTCTTTATTATTTGCTTGATTAGTTCGGGATGTGTAGTCCTCAGGTTAGATGTAGCTGGTTGATTCAGTTCAAACTCAAAGCACCTCCAGAGATCAGGCATATGAAACACTTGGTTCCAGCTCCTGCAGACCTGGGATGCATGAGCACGATCCAGAAGGGGCAAGTACTGAAACACCTGCAGGATAATGTCTTGGAGCAGGTTTGCCCAATCAGGACTCTGCACAACTATGGTTTTCTTCTCTACAGCCTTGTGTCTCTTGGATTCTTTCTCAGTTGTGTCTTCAGATGAACTGCTGTTGGCCTCATTAGTTTTCCTTCCTCGTTTCATCCTAAGAAGTAATAATAATAAAAAAACCCCAACAATTTATTTTGTCAATGTAATAGAGCTGAGAATAATATTAATAGAAAATGGTAGCGGTCACAAAAGGTACTTTCTGCAACAACACTTTGGCAGGGTTTTTTTCCTGCCATATATTAAGGAAAAAAACCCAATTAACAATTAAACTAAAGTGGCAGTCCAGAAATAACATTATCATCTAAACTGGTATCTTTAATATTACTTTTTTAATCATTAACAGTGCCAACCCATTTATAACAGTCACTCTCCTTTCAGTGTTTCATTCGTGTGTTTGAGAACACTTTGAACCTAATTTGTTTTACTGTGTTGTTGATTATCACTCTACTGTTCTACTAATGGAAGGATAGTCTTCTACACAATTTTTTGAA
The DNA here is from genome assembly GCA_013397935.1 of Dasyornis broadbenti. Classification (NCBI taxonomy): domain Eukaryota; kingdom Metazoa; phylum Chordata; class Aves; order Passeriformes; family Dasyornithidae; genus Dasyornis; species Dasyornis broadbenti. The sequence continues at coordinate 531,442 of VZRN01006453.1, forward strand.
CACCGACATCCATATTGCTGCCCCAGTCCTATTTACAAGGAATAATACTTGCAACAGAGATAAAAATCAGGCAAGAAAGTAAATAATTACTGTATGCATGCTTGCAGGCACTCCATATTGCAGATGTTGTATCAGACCAAACAATTTTTTTTTTTAGAGAGGAAGAATATTTTATTTTTAAATTGATTTATTTAAAATTCATTACTTTAATAGGAAGCTGTTTTAAATCAGTATCCTTGAAAATGTATTTTATCAAGTCCACTGGTGTGCTTTCATTTTTCCAGCTAATTAGTACATACAGTTTACAGAAGATTTCCAGTAACAGCCTGGAAGCTTCAACTCACAATAAAAAAAATTTACAGAAGGGCCAGAAAACTTTCTTCAAAATTATATTAAATTCAGCAAGCCTGATGCAAAAGATTGTAGCACATACTTTTTCCACAGTGATATCACTTAAACAACTTCTACCTTATATTACATTATTAGAGAGAAAAAAAGCCCTGAGCATTACCTATATCTGAAATAAATATAGCACTGGGCTTTGATCCAAACGTGGTTTTTTGTACATGCCATCTTACAACTGAACTTGGCATCTGATCATTTATTTTTAAAAGCCTCAGTGTGATGCACATCATGTCCTAAAGGGCTGTGATACCTCATACCAAATTATGATACACTCAATTCTAAAGCACAAAGAGAATCCAGGGGTGAGGTGGACCTGACACATAAAGCATCCCCAGCTTCCCTGATTTCTAGAAGATAAACAAGGACTTCATCATACACAGTGAAATCATTCTGGTTTCACACTCAAGTACAATCACATGTCTAAGATTATCATATGCCCAGTCCTTCTGGGATCTGGAAAGTTAAGTTTCCCTACTATGTACTGCAACTAAGTTTGGAAGTACTTCTTAAAATAAAATGTAAGTGAAAAATTATACTGTTTATAATCCAATGCATCACAGATTATTTTCTCAAAGGCAGCACCTCCCTACCTATCTTTAAAAGACTTTAATCCTAGCTACTCACATGACAGAAGCAAGCTATCACTTAAGGTCTAAAGCCACTCATAAGATGATGCAAACAAACCCGAACATACAGTCACGAAAGACTGATGAACAGAATTTGTCTCCTGACCTTATTCAACTCCAATTTTTACTCCCACTTGGACAAGTAGAGGATGAAAACAGTACTGGGCAAAAGTCTCCGCTTGCTTCCTGAGGACTATTTCCCGTGATTCAGTTCACGACTATGAGGCTATGCAAAATGCAATTCCTGTGCTGGAACAAGCTTTCTGCCAGAGACAGAGTTCTGTTGCTGAGCCACTTCACCAGTGAAGAAAAGCAAGAAAACTGAACAGTGACTCAGAACCATCTGCAACTAACAAAAATATAAAGGAATTGGATTTTGCAACTGTGAAAATGGAATTCAACTTAAAATTAATCAAGAATTGGCAAATCCACTGCAAGCCTGTCATGTTTCTGTTTGAGATAACAACTCAGCATAGTACAAGAACAGTATTTATAATAAGCTAGTCTGAAATGCAACATTAGCTTAAACTTTAGGTCAAACAGATACTCCAAACAACTAGGTTACAACGAGCATTCACCACAGTCAAGCTACTCACTTGCCAAATTGAAGCCTGCCTGTTTGATATGCAAGTCTTTCCAGAGCCATCTGTAAAAAGCTACACAAGGTACTCTTAGACTTGGCTCCCCAAGTCTTCCTATACAGAGATCCTATCTCATCTTTTGCTAACAAGGAGGTAAACCTGCACAAATGTTCCAGTTAGGCAGGCTACTTTTATCACTGCATTAAAGTATGGTTTGGGGGTTTTTTTGCCCTCTTTTTCGTCTCCCTTTCAGAGAAGACCAGGAGGGAGCTGCCACTGACAAAACTATTAATTTTTCATCTGGAAGAAATGCCTCTGGGACATGTTGATAGGAGTGAACCAGGTCATCAACAACTCCCAATCTGCACCTCTGAGCTAACTGGGATGAGCTCTAAATAGTTAATGTATGCTGGTTACAGACCAAAACCCACTCTTGGAAGTTTGGAAGTTGGGGGATTGTCCCACATTTTTATGAACAGCCCATTTGAAAAAAAACAGACAACACAGCCACCACTACAGGTATACTGGTGATGACTTCTTCCAAGAAAATAAGATGTTACATGTTCTAAACGCCATGACTTACAGCAAGGGATGGGAGAAAAATCCCCATTTCCAGACAACTTTTTTTGTTAGTGACATCTTGGATGCTCTTGTAATTAAAACAGATTAAGTATAAGCTTTCAAAAATATTTCCTTGGCAAACTTTTTCCAAACAGGAAAAAAGTGCTTAAGCTCAAGAGTAAAAAATATGATTTTTAGAACTGCATGACTGTTCTCTCATCTAATTTCTAACCAATTTGTTCATCTAATTTTTGGCATCTTGTTTCAGAACTTAAAAGTATCAGAATAGTTTTTAAAAAATGTAACTGCTTTCAACTTCTTCACACACCTAACAATAAAACAAATACAAAATTTAAAGAATGCATATTTGCCTGCAGAAGTTTGCAGAGCCATCTAAAAAGATATCAGGAATTCAGTTCACTTTGCTTTACGTATCCAGTAATTTAAAGATCTGACCATTTGAAATCCAAGGCCAACTTTTCAACAAGGAAGACATGGATGCAAAATTCCATGCTAGCAAATTACTGTATGAGTAAAACCTATTTTTCAAGGAATGATTGCTTATCACTTCTTAGCAACGCATGAACCATCAATCTCACTTTTAACTCTCTCTGGCTTACTGAGGACACACACGTATCACTGCTTTTCAAACTGCTGCTACAATCAACTTTGCTTTAGAAGCTAAGATCTTGAAAAAAAGGGAAAAAAAAAAAAAGACAACAAACCCCAAACCAACAACAATACTCAATTCTACCGATGCAGAGAGATGGGTGAAAGACGGGTGCCTGACTCCTTAAGATTTTCCAAGCAAACTTCTCCACCTATTCTAACGACTTGTGTCTGAACTCCGCACCTGGGCGCAACCCACGCTATCTTGTTTGCAATAGTCATGTCCAACCCTAATCACACAGTTCAGTCACCGAGGAGGAGGAGGAGCAAAGCACGTGCTTAACATTGTTTTTATTGCCGAGTAAGGTGCAGCCAGAACACAACGGCAGTTAGGAAAAAAACAACTAAAAAAAAAACANACAAAAAAAAAAAAAACAAAACAAAACAAAAAAAACCAAAACAAAAAAAACACACACGACCAAACCCTAGCAAAACAAACCACTGTGCAGAGCTGTTTGCACCCTCCTGATAACGCTCTCCCAGGAACCTGCTCGCTGTGCCTCACTCCCGCGCAAAGGCTGTTCTAGGAACACCAGGAATGCGCTAAAGGGGAGCACGGGCTTAAAGAGGGGGCGACCCGGACACGAACCCAATCCCTCACTGCCGCAAACACGCTGTTCCACTGGACACAGCGAGGGTTTCACGATTTATTACCGCTATCACGGGAAGGCTGCGAGGCAGCGACACACAGACACGAAGAACTAGGATTTAAGGATCGCCCGCTACTCCCAGAGAAAGTTCCCCTCAGGGTCGGCTCCTTCCGGCCCAGCCCCGGCCTGGGGTGCGGGGCTCCGCCAGCCCCGCAAGCCCCGAGCTCCGCCGCCCCCGCCGCTTGGACCCCGCTCCTGGGCCTGGGACCCTGAGGGCTGCGGCGCCGCCCGCCCCTTTTCCGCCCCGTCACCTGGCGGCTCCCTGCTGCGATTCGTATTAACCGGGGCTCGGGCCGCGCTGGCGCCTCCGCTCCGGCCACATCAGCTCTCTCCGCCGAAGTCAATCCCAGCGCCGCCGCCTCCTCCGCCCGGCCGTCCGGTCCAGCCCGCGTCGCTGCTTCCCTCCTTCCCTGCCTCGCTCTCTGTTTACTTCCAGCAGCGGAAGCGACGCGAACCAGCCAAAATGGCGGCGGGCGGGGAGGTGG
>VZRN01006453.1:539257-576565 GCA_013397935.1 Dasyornis broadbenti
GAAGCAGAGGAAAGCTGAACTTGTTCTTTATCAATGCCAAAAGAAGTGAATGTTTCTCAGCAATGGATATCATTAGAGAAAATTCCTGGTTTTATTATCTTAATATGTCTGCACACGAAGATTTTCTAGGCTGCGGAATTTTCTTACACTGTTAGAATGTGGTATTATGGACTGATAAAATAAGTATATTCTATCTATCACAAGCAAAACCTTATAGAACAGGAGCTGTAACTCAAAAAAAAAAAAAAAAAAAAAAAAAAAAAGAACCCAAAAGAAAAANNNAAAAAGAAGTAGCCACAAGTAAAATGGTCTTTAAACCTGTGGGCCTCAATTTAAGGCTTCATGGCTACAGAAGAATAAAAAGATAAAACTAAGGATGAGCAACAGCAGGATAGAGTGTTGCCTGCAACAGGATGATTACCTGATGTTATTGCTCGTGCTTCAATAGAAGCTGGAGATTATTCTTTTAAAAGGTTCCTCACTGTCCAAAAATTGTTTCTTTCTCCAGAGGCTCTAGTAATTCTTTCCAGATGAATGGCTCACATGGTTACTTCATGGGTAAAAGCTGTCATACCAGTCTGCTATATTTTGTTAGGTAACACAGTAAAAACTGCTGTTTGCAGGAGTCCTTCTGATACAGGAGTCTCATGGCATGGCCTTGGCTAGGGCTGCCATACAAATGGGCAGGGTGGGCTGTGCACAGCAGCACAGACAGCGCCTCATCTCTTTCATGGTGTGATCTGTGGACAGGAGCACAGTGCTGCTGGAAAGGGGCAGCACCAGCTCATCAATATGTTGATCTGACAGCATCCTCATAGAGTTTTTTGGTTTACAAAAATTTTCTCTGTGTTCTGTGCGGCTCCTTGCAAATCAGTTCAGCTGACTCTGCCAGTGGGTGAGGATTAGCAAGCCACCCAGACAGACATATTGCTAAGAGGGGGCTGGCATTTATATTAGGATTGGCCTTGGTACCAAGGCACAGAAGGAGGGTACTTTATGCATCATGTGAAACGTGTCCTGCAAGGACACCGTAATGCTGGTTTTCAAATATGACTTGTTTCTAAGTGTTATATCCTAGCACTGGGGGCAAAATCCAGAAGTTATTCACCAGTTCCTTCAATGTATGGGAGTGCTGGATGAACAAATCCAAAGTCCTGCCAGTGGGCACGTGTTCATGGGAAATGTCAAATTGAGTCAGTGGTAAGGCACTCAGGGTGTGCCAGAATGTAGGATTTGGTTGGTGGGAGGTATGTAGTTGTGTCCAGCCTCCATGAGGAGGGAAATAAAGATTTATGAACCCAGGCCATTCCACAACCCACTGGGAGTATGGAAAAAAACAGAGATGTAGAAATAGAGACAACAATCTTATGAGTAACAGTATCTTGAACTGGAATGTTATTGCTCAAATTCTGTTTGTATTGGAGAAAAGGGAGACAGAGGTGCATGCAAACACAATGTACCATCTGACATACACGATGTCTGTTAGAGCAAAACCTGTGGAGAGTTGTGTTTACCCTGGAGCTTGGATCATCCCATTGCAATCACTGCTCTGTGACAGTGTCCACTGATAGAACCTGCCCTCAGGCAAATGCTTTTAAAAAGCTGTTGTTCTGGTACCCCAGCCAAGTTTCTAAGAGTTCTTGTTAGGAATTGGCATTAGGATGGTGAATTACTGCTAGTGGATCATACCCCATTCGCACCAAACCACCCGAATCTCTAACTTATAAGTGATGTGACCACAGTGGAGTATGGAGTCCCTTTGTCTGCCAGCGTACTTCATGCCATCCTTCCTTTTTCTGATGGCTGCTCCGGCATAGTACATGGCAGAGGTGAGACCTAGGAACGTGGCTGGGTAGAGTGGGGATGCTCTCCAGGGCAGCTGACTGAGCAGGAAAGTTAAACTGTGCACAGTAGGATGCATACAAAGTCACATCCAGGAAAGGAATATTACTGAATGAACAGACAGGGAGGTGGAAATACTAGATTAGCTGAGATCCAACAGTGGCTCAGGATACTTGAATCACCTTGGATGCAGAAATGAGTGGGAGTGTAGAAGCAATGCCATGGATGGTGATAGCAAAGAGCACTGTGTGAGCTGCTCAGTGGATGACCCAAAGCATTGCCTCAAGTAGCCATCCAAGATTTCAGTGTCCAAATTCCCTATTAGGTATACGGAAAGTAACTTGTTACATCCAAAGGGATTGTATTTCAACGAGCAGCCCATAGCCTACATGAAACATTGTGTGAAGAGCAGAGAGCACCTCCTGAATCCCAACAGACTGCAGAGGTGGGTATTACCTGAGAAAACTCCCTGCAACAGCTGGCAGGGGACATCTTTGGATGATTATTAATGACTTGTGATCCCCATTGCACCTGGTTGCTGTGCAATCACTTCGTTGTTCTGTATTAGGCTGCACCTCTGTAGGAATACCTGGTGAGGAGCCAGATACCTGAAACACTTGGCAGTGCAAGCTCACTACCAGATACCATCAGTGAAAGCAGGGGCTGCGACAGCACAGCCTTCCAGTACACCCTGGGCTGAGAAACAAGGCAGATGCCTTACAACAACTGCACTCTCACCTGCCATGCCTGGCATGGCTTAACAAGAGGGCCGCAGAAAAGCCCTGCAAAGTTTGAGTTCTATCCTGAATGACTGGGTGGTCCTGAAGCTCCCTAGCTAAGCTTCTGTCAAGGTGAAACATGAACTTAGTATGATGGAACTAGCAAAACCTAGCATATTCAGCCCTGATGGTGACATGTTAATTAGCAGTGTCTTACGAACTTCTACTGTTCACTTTGTGTTCAGTGGATGGCTACAGCCATAAACGTTTAAGCTATTTGTAAACTAATAATTCAAGTGCAAGCACTGAGGTCTCCCTTTGGCCAGGGGCCAAGCTTGGTATAAATTAACTGAATGTGGTGGGCTGTGGCAAACAGGGTGGTACAAACAAAAACTGATTATTTCCATTGCGTGGGGTGTGGAGCAGCAGCTGACAGAAGAACATGAGACTGCTGGAAAGGCATACAGCAGTCTTATTGTGGACTGATCTGATTAGTGGCCTGTGCTGGCATCTGCTATAATCACCAGTAGAGATTGGCGTGGGGGAGATGTGGTGACGTGAATGTCTGAGACAGTGTAGGAGCAGCATGTCCAAGGTTCAAGCATTACGTGAGGGAGCTGAGCTCTGTGCAAGAGCCTGATGCTCACACAGGGCTGTGCTGCCTCTCCCTGGAGTGGTGATAGGGGATAGTCAGTTGTGTGTGAGAGAAATGTTCCCCCAGTACTGCCTATCCCCCACTCTATCCACTTAGTAAGCGTGAACAGTGTCATGTCCTTTCCACATCATTATCTCAGTTTCCTAAATACTCACATTAATCTAAAATAAAAGAGAAGGCTGAACAATTAAAAAATATAATTAATTTGTACTTAAGGTGCTTCAATGAAATTTTCTAGATATGACAATAGGTCAGGCACCCAATAGAGGGACAATAACTTCCCTGGTCCTGCTGGCCACACTATTTTTGATACAGGCCAGATGCCACTGGCCTTCTTAGCCACTTGGGCTCATGTTCAGTCACTGTCACCAGCACCTCCAGATGCTTTTCTGTTGGGCAGCCTGTAGCACTGAATGGGCTTGTTGTGACCCAAGTGCAGGATCCAGCACTTGGCCTTGTTGAACCTCATACAATTGGCCTTGGCCCATTGATCCAGCCTGTCCTGATCCCTCAGTAGAGCTGCAGTGAGTAAGATCAATTGTACTTCAGAGGTGTGTGAACTATTCAGAACCATTTCAAAGTGCAGAGACACTCATGCTGCTCTAGGTGAACCTGTTTTAGTAGTGGGGTTGGACAAGATGATCTCCAAAATCTCTTCCAACCCCAGCCTTTCTGTGATTCTGTGATTACAGATGTCTGAAGTTATGCAAGATGGATCCCATGGTGGCAGTCTGATCAAGATTGTCTGATGTGGATGCCATCTACCAACATCCTACATGTAAAAAGCTAGTAACACACTTTTCATCAGCTTCAAGACAGAAATGCCCAAAAAGGAGTTGAACACATCTAAGATAAAAAAACCAGAGAAAATCTTACAGAAAAATGTTTTTAGCTGAGGTTATATTTTGCATTCCTTATGCAGGTGCAAAGGACTTAGGACTCTTATGAAACAAACATTTTGAAATTCATGGCAAAAAGTTGTTCGTCATAAAAGTGCGAGTGATTAAAGGTCTTCAGTAAAATATAACTGATCAAAGACAATTTAAAATGCGGTCTTCTTTTGTGTTTTAAAACACTGTTGGTAATTGAAATGGAAATAAAATTCTTCATATGAATGCTAGCACAATTATCCAGCTTTTCTGTTGAAAAATGGAGCAGTAATTTTGGTGTCAAGTACTTCCATAACAACCAGTTTACCCAAAAAACTTTCCTGCTTTTTAAGAGTCTGCTGAAATTATTAAAGGACACCCTCCCTCTTCCCCCTTCCTCCCCCTGACTCTGTTTTAAAAGTGTTTCTGAAAATGCAGGCTTACACATTTGTTAGATTTTCACTGTATAAAAATGTACAGTGGCTTTATTGACATGTACATTCCATTATGTTTACAGCTGCAAGATATGAGGCACACTCAGTATTGCACTTCATTAAAATTTCAGGCTCAAACATAACCCAGAAGTTTAAATGAAACTGCTGTTGTAATTAATATTTCTTATACAGGACAAACATTGATACCTTTATATACAGTGTGATACTTGTTACATTTATGCCTTCCTAACACATTTTTTTTATAACAGTCTAGGAAATAAACCAGAATATTCCTCTTTCCCATCCCCACTTGTGATGCGTTACAATTGTACAAGATTACAAAAAGTCAGTATACAATAATCAATATTTTTTTCTTTCTCCTGAAAGCCAGCATCATTCATAGTCCACAGACACACAGATCCTTTAATAACAATTGTTTATTTTAAATGTCCAATGTTTCCTAGCCGATGACTGTAATGGCCACATGCAAACACCTCACAAATTTTGATGTCTTGGTTCAAAAAATGTCAAGATCTCACAGCAAGAATTATGTACATGGTATTTGGCATCCTTCTTGCACTGTAAATTGTTCCTTTTACCTGGGTTATGGAATGGTCCCATCCTCATCCCAGCTGGACTTTGTTTTCAGGACACTTGAGGGATGAGGGCACCTGTTTTGCTCTGGTTAAAAAAAAATGCTAGTCTAAAAAGTGTGAGCGTTTCTGCAAACCCCACAGCCCAGAGCAAATTCTTCACCAGTGGGTGGATGGACAACATGAAGTGGACATTCTGTTCCTTCAAGTTGTTTACCTTTGGGACCTACAGTGAATTTAAGGGTGAGGAGGGAAAAAAAAAGAAGAAAAACCTGATTAATGCTTGCAGACAATGTGAACAAATACGTATTACATTTCCACAAAAATACCCTCAAAAATGCTAAGTGAAGGTAATACATCTCATTCAAATGTTGAATTGGTATTTGAAAAGAAAAAAAAAAAAATGATCAAACTGTCATGTAATTTAAACCAATCAAAGTAAAAAAGGTAAGAAGCTTATAGAGAGTGACTTAAGGAAGTCTTATCTCATTAATAGTGTGGAAGAAATTTGCACAATCTGAGGGTAAAATTGCTAATAATGAGCAAGAGTTATATTCTGCGGTAAACAATAATTCTAAGGTTATACCAGGAATCATAATTTATTTGTTTACTTATTTTATATATGTACCTTAACAAAAATATCTCACTTTTTTTCTCCCATCCTTTACTAAAATCAATATAGAGCACATGAACTTACAAACTAAGGCCTTGGGGTAGCACTTTGCAAATGATGGCTACCTAAGTACAGATACATCACTTAATTATGTGTTAATTTTATCAATACACACTTTTGCACATCATTCTACATCTAGACTCTGACCTGATATAGTGAAATTGAAGTCTTTCTGTATCAAAGTATCTAATGTTTAAGTGATCAGTGAAATGACATTACCAGACAAACAAAAAAAATCAGCGAGAAAAGTTAAGAATATCAATTAGAATTTGTTACTTATTTCAGAATTCGGTGTGGTAAATCTGCTTTGTAGAAGTCTTACCTGCAGGACAGTGTGGGAGCTCTTCTTTAGGGATGCTTGTCATTCTTTGGAAATCATCATGGCAAGCATTGCAAAAATGTGTTGTCCCAAAACAGAAAAAAACAGCAACTGAACAGCAGTAGCGGCATTTGTATTCTAAGAAATCTGTACCGTGTTTGGGACACATCTGAACAAAGGAAAGCAAACATCAGTAAATGAAGCACCCATGTTCTTGCTATCCCAACAACTCATTTCTACATCCTGTAGAATTAATACTACACAATATTGAACAATACATGTAATAACAAATGACTGTGAATTATTGTACAGCTCAGGTACTCAGTTTCAGAATGCAACAAAAACATGAAGAGAAGTTATTTACTCACCTGAGCCCTTGAAACATCAGAGCATGCACCACAAATAAGCTCTCTTGGATCATAGTCATCTCCTTGTCCAGCTTCGGCATCACAACGAGCTTCACCACCAAAATATGCCTTAATTGCATATAGAAACGATTGGATGTTAAACTGGGGACAATTATTCTTTTAACTTTTCTTTTCAGTTTAACCAATTCCATTTGTAAGGGGAATACAATGAATGACCACCATTTCAGTGACCTCCACTATTCTGATCTCTCTCAACTCTGTCTCTAAATACAAGGTTTTGAGGCGCTTGGACAATAGCTCTTATAGTCTCAGGCTGAACAAAACCAAAACCTGTGCAATTTACCCTGGTCTATGCAAGCCACTGTAGGGATTTTGGAACAGTATTTGGATGCTCTATGAACCCTATGTCAGAGAATTAAGTAGCATCTTGAGGTGAACAGGTACTGGAGGAAGTAGGTACAGCATATTCTTGTAAATGGCCAACAGTGCACTGTACTTTTGGTTTCTGAGCTGCTCTGCATACACATTTGACCTTTACAAGCTACTATGGACACCTCATTCACCCAACAGTTGATTTTTAAAATTATGATTCTATGAACAACTTATTTTCCTGCTTTTCTGCTCCATACACAACATACTAGACATACGTTCTCGTCTAAGAAATTACTTCTGAAATGATAACATACATTTAATAACTAACCACCATACCTTTTTGCACTTGTAGCAAACATAATAAGCGTATCTGTTCATAGCATAGCCAGCTGGGTCATTATAAAATCTAACACCTGGCGTTGTGATGGCCTCACTCTTGTGCAACCCTTCATACTCCAATCTCATTAGCGCTTTTCTCCTTACATCTTCATAGAGTTCTTTGATTGGATCAAGCAAATCTTTTAATACTGTGTGATTGATTTTGTTCTGAAATAAAAAAATGCTGATTAAGGTATCTTGCATCTTCATCCCAACAGCTATGATAATTTGTGTTACGATCAGGCACAAATAGTGTAACAGATGTAATAAAAGCATATGAGGCCGGGCAATGGACATTTCAAAAAATGGCTGATACAGTATATACTCTATTTGCTGCAAAAATCGTATCCATGAATTCTTTTTCTATGGCCTGTTGTGATATGGAAACATGAGCCTTTCCAACAGACTAACTACCAGGGAGGTGGTGAAGAGTATAGGAAATGTTCACCACAGCACGGGAATATTCTGACTGTATATTTTCTGTAATTTGGGTCCTTTTTGGCTTATTGCTTAGCAATTAAGCATAATGAGTGGCAGTCCTCTATGGCAGCTCTGTGTCATTTAGTGACCATGAGCTATTGCCATAAATTACCACAATGCAACGTGACAGAAGAACCACAGCATGCAGAATGGCTGACCATTCCCAAATTTCAAGTTCCTAGGGTGGGGTAAGGTGCTCTTCTTTCCAGCAGCTACCATATGCTTTTGCTTACAGCAATTTTTTTAGAGTACAAAAGGAATTCTTAGTAATTTAAGCCGAACTAAGTACACATATTCTTCAGCTCTGCTCTCACACTGAACAGCAAAGCAGCTTTAAAAGTGGCTAATAAAATAGAGAATTCCTGCCTCAAATAATGTGCATTAAGATTACTTCTCCTCCCCACCATCACCAAATACTGAGACTTTACAAGCTGATGGTGCTAAGAATAAAACAGCATTAAGACAATGTCTGGAGTATGCTTTCTTTTTAAGAGGACACCTGAGGGAACAGTAAAGGTAAAAAGATGCATCAGTGCTAGTCTTTCAATGGCAACATGTGAAAGTAAGAAAACAGTCATGTATAACTAATTTATACTGTAACAAGCAATAAAGTATTAACAAATAAAAAATCAGGAAAAGCTAAATATCAGGTAACTTGCTTAACCTGGCAGGCACACAGCTCATTTACCTTGCAAATAGGGCAGGACATAAACCCGAAAGTTATCCTTGGCCCAAGCCATCTGTTTTCTAGTACTCGTTGACAGCATTGCAAATGGAAAACATGGCTGCAGTCCAGCTTTAGAAAAGAGTAAGTGAATATTGAAGTTACATTAACCACTAAAGTAGAAATAGTTATTTCCTTTTAAGTGGCAACATATATCAATTCCAATGTTAATTTCTTTAAATCCTAGAAGACCTCTATTTTCTTCTTCATAACAAGAAAGATCATAAAACGGGCATTAAAATCATAACCGCTCCAAGACCACCTATGAACATGTGAAATATATGTGAATTATATCTACTAATTACCTCAGTTGTTTTTCTTCATAAAATGCCATTTATTTTAATAAACTAGACACAGCAAACTAAATTGATCCAATCTGATTTCTTGAAATAGAATACTAGACAAAAAGAAAGCTTTTTAAGTAGCTTAAATATTGTTATGATGTCTATTTTCAAATTTTTAAGAGCATAATTCGAAAGACTTTATATTTTCACTCCCTTCACACTACACATTACGATCATAATAGTAATCTCTTAAAAGGGGAAAAAAAACAAACAAAAAACCTGGATAGCTGGTGCTGCTGAAAGTGCTTCAGTAAAGCAGATCATGCACATGTCATCAGCATCTTGTTTAAGAGTTGTAGCGTTTTTATCACAGCCGTGCAAGCATGGCAAACAGTGCTCTTCGTTCTTAACGCCTCCACAGGGATGACCACAGGGGTGTGTCTTGCTGCAGGCAATCTTAGCATACTCCTAAACAAATGAAAAGTAAAGAGTTAATCATCTTTTCCCCTTCACTGGGTGTTTTGCCAGTGTCCCTTTTTGAAGGACTGCTAGTCTGTACTGAGGTGAAAGAGTCATGACTTACATTGTCCACTGCTGCATCAGGTACTTGGGAAAAGCTGCATGTTATGTACTTGAAATAACAATGTTTCCTTTGTTTACCTGTATTACTCCTGAACAGAAATGGCTTAATGAAACTGTAATTTAAAAATTTCAGTAGAAAGAGAACTGTTCTTTGATCCTCCCGTGTGCATTTTATATAATGAGTGCTTCCTGTATAAACGTTGCTTACCCTGTATTAACAGCCTTTAAGATATCTGCAGGTTTTGGAGAGGTACCAAGTAACCCACTCTTAAGAATACATTATAAGCTAATGATTAATCAGCATAAAGTGCTTTTACATGGAAATGATTTTTAACCATCTCTAATTCCCATCCCTAATAAATAGAAAACTTACAAAAGTTACCCAGAAACTAAAAGCAAATTGAACTGAATTTAAGTAGCATTAATATAATGTCTTCATAGGCTGAGAGAGAAAAAAAGATGATCAATATGCTTCACTTAGACAGAAATAAATAAGGTGGGGTAAGAAACTGGTTAGGATTTAGCCTTCTCCCAATTGCACCCACACTGTAGGGCACAGAAACACTCAGGATACGTGGATACAAGATGACAAACCTGGCCAAGTCTTAAATGTTCTACGCTCACAAAATACACAGACTGTTGGGCAAACTCTTTATCAGGCTTTCCAGTACATTTGGCTTTATGTTGGCAGTGTGTATTTTACTTTATAATAGCAAGACTGTTGTGAAAACTTGAGATACTTTTGAAGATAATAATGAAACTACCCAATATGTTAGTTGTCCATGTTTGTAGTCTGTAATTAAAATAAACATTTACAAACTCAGAAGTATTGGAACAATAATATTCAATATTAGAACTTTTTCATATGAAAGGTCTGATTTAAAATGGGCCACAGGGATAAACAAGGTTTATTCAAAATCAGAAGCCCATTTAATCCTATGATCTCTTCTATTAATGTAATTAATGATGATTGATACTTGCTAATACATACCTGGCAGTCTGCATCAGAACAAACACTTCCCACTGCTGATAATTCTGTTCCACTCCTACATCCACAGAACCGACATGCTTCAGAACTGCTGGTGGTCGGTTTGCCTAGAGCCACAAGAGAGAACAAGAACAAAAATGTTCTAATGAAACACAAGGGACTGATACTCCAACAGACATCAAAACAGTAGTCACAGAAAACAGCCAGAAATCCAGAAATTCTTATGCAGCTATACTATTCTATTTTTAACAAACAAGTGAAAGTATTGCCCTAAAGCAGGTGAAAATCACAATAATCAGTATAAAGAGCAAGTAATAACAGCTGTGTTTTACCTGTCTGTTCTCTAAACTCCACCATAGCCTTCATAGTTTTAGAATCTGCTAATGCCATCAGCCAGAAAAGTTTGGTCCTACCACAGCCCTCGTGGAGATCAACTTTGATAGCTTCTTCTTCTTCTTTGAACACCTGTCACGTTAACCAAACAGATAATAAACAGCATGTTTAGTGAAAGCATAGATGTCTCTCTGTTATTTTTGTCACTTCCTTTGGATTTACACTAAATGTTTTATAGATTCTGTGGAGCTCGTCTATAGCAAGCTCTTTTTCTTTTATACATTCCAAAACTTGTACATATTGCAGAATGAATAAAGAATTTGTTTTCAGAAGTAAAAATTAATAAAATTAACTCTTGATCTAACATGGCTGAGAAACAATAGTATTGCAATGCTAAGAAGAGAGCTGCACATTTTTTCTGATTTAATAAATACAAAGCTTGGACTTCATAATTTATACCCAACACATCCGGTAGGCCACAGTATATTAAAAGCACAAGATAATATCAGAAATATCTTCACATAACCATGCTAGTAGTTTATCAAAGCAACATTGAGAATTATGGTCTTAATAATATGTACATAGAATAACAATTATAGAAATGTGTAATATTAGTATTTCTGACTTTCATATAGATACACAGTGGCTAAATACACTTGGCTACAATGAGGAAAAGTTTTTGCAAAATAAAAAAAACTACATGAAATCCTTAGAGGACTTCATGCAGTGCCTTCTTCCACTCCTTTCCCAAGCTTTGAAGGCATTTCTGTCAGCATTTACTTCACCTGCAATGCAATAAAAGTTAGAATTTTCTCAGGTATGTATGTATACACTAACTTTAAGTCTTACTAGAGGCAGAAAAACCCCCTAACTGCTTCACAAAGGATTCCCATAAGCACACCTGAGTAACTTCCAGGCTGTCCTTTCTTGAAGGGAGAGAAAATACATTAAAGAGGTGTGTATGGCGGAAGTTGGACAAAGAACAGGAATCAAACAGAAAACAGGAGAGGGAACATGACAGAATTAAAACTGAATTTGAGAAGCTTAACATGTGAGATGTAAAGGTAAAAGTGGTGAATAAAAAGTTTACACATGCTTTTAGAAGTAAATAGGAAAATCTGGTAAGTAGCTATTCTGGACAGATTAAAGGAAAAATGTGAGGACTTCTATGCGATAAGAACTTACTTTTTATCAACTGTAATCTGAACAGGCTATATAGGAGAAATCAGAAAAATGAATGAGACTAGACTGTGCTGTGCCATGACAGAAGAGTAGACATAAAATGATCTTCATAGGTTGACAAAACAGGAAAATTTCAAAGGGAATTGCAAAGATTCTGACTAAGAAATAGAAGATAACAGATGCACATGAAACTGCCAGGCTGAGACTACACTGCAAATACCAAGGCACCTGGGAGAAGTGTTTCACTACAGAGTGAAACTCAGTACTAAAGGTCTGATGTTTTCATCATACGTGCTCTAGACCAGCTGATCCCTTGCACTGAACGACCATTACCAGTGTTGTCACTGCATCTATCTTTTAGTTTTCCGTTTTTAGTTTCACCTGAAAACAATCCAGTTCACACAGTTCAAGGCTGCTCAGTAACAGAAAACAAAGCACATTAAGGAGAGATGATCAACTCCTTTAAAAGCCCATTCCTGAACATAAGTAATAAGTTAATACAGATGCATTCTAAGAGGAAGGAGACAAATGATTTCCATTGAATTAACTTTATTAATGACATTTATTATTTTAATCTTTGTACAAATATAAGTAGTCAGATGGAAAGGGGAAAATAAAGGATTACAAAAATCATAAATGAGAAATAGTGTCAGGAAAGAGGAAATGTTCAATAATTCCAGAAGTAATGGCATCTTCAACATTAATTTCAATGACAAAAAGAAAAATTCCAAAGAGAACGTAGTTTCAAGTTTAGAGGTGAAAAGGATAAAAGAATACCACAGAAGAATACGAATTAGCAGAGCACTCAGCAAGTTACAAAACCTCAGATCTACGTCAGAGTTTCAATCCTAAAAACAAACACGGAAGAAGTCAGGAGATTTTCAAGCATATGGATAGGACAACATATTTATCTGTGAAAACACAGTGAAAGCTAGAGGAATATTGAAAAATAAGAGAAGACTGTCATAGGGGAACCAGGAGGGATATTTACTGTCAAATTATCTTCTGGATGTTAAAAAAAATACACATACGTTAAAAATGAAGGGGGTGACAAGCACTGACTCATATGACAGAAGTAGTAAAGGAGATATAATTTAACAGGAATTAAAAAAAAAGCATATACTTAAGAAAGTCTATGCAACTTCTAAATTCTCCTAGAAATGTGATCCTAAACAATGTTAAACAAGAGAGAAAAAGCTGATGTAGCACTAGAATTAGGAACTGCTGCAAGATTTTCTCATCTTTGTAAAAGATAAAGGACATGAGACTAACTAAAAAAACAAAAGAGAATTAAATGGAAACTCACCTACCCCATCTCCAAAGTAAAATAAAACCAAACAAATCACTCTTTTCAGATCCAGTATTGGCTACTACCTTTAGGTTATCTGGGGAGAAGCACGCAATGATGCAATGCACACAACATGGGGCCACGTATACTCTACCTGTCTCTGGTGAGTCTTTGTTCGCCGATGGAGATGAAGGAATCGGTCACAATCTGTGCACAAATTCCCACAGACATTACATAAAATGATTGCAGCAGTTTCACCATCATCATGGTTATCACACATAGGCTGAGACAAAAAAAAAAGAATTCTTCCTTATTAAGTCCTTCACTTCCTTTCAGCATCTGTTTTAATTCTCCCCTCTGTCACACACCCCACACTTCCCCTCCAATTTATAAAGGCAAATAAAAAGCTTGTTTTGACTATTTAATACTGATTATTTTAAAGATAGCATTAAACAATTACTCCTTGACAATACTCCTCAATTTATGATGTCCGTTTTTCTGATACTCTTCATCTCATTTTGTGCGATGAACCAAAAATGTGTTTTTCAACAATACAGTAGAGACATTGCTTTCAACTAGTCTGAGAAGAGATTTCTGTGGTAACAATAGGTTATGGGCATGTTAACAGGAAAGTTCAGAGATATGAGTACTCAGGACAGTCAACAGGCATGATATTTACCCCTCATTACTTTGATATGGTATGTTTACTCTGTTCAAACACCTAAACGAAGCTGTAGGTCATCCATAACTCAGAGACAGTATGGTTGAAGTAACAAACTTCAAAATCCATCATAAAATTAAGTTGCTTTACTGATATAATTTTTTTTTTTAAAGTTCAGCATGGTTCTGTTTTGCAATTCAAAATATCCCCACAAGCAGACTTCAACAACTGATTTTGACTATGCACATGTCTGAGAATAAGATTCCATTGTAATCCCAGAACAGGAGGTTTCCATGATACTCTCATGAAACTTAAGCGCTCTTTCAAAGCAATTCTGGTAGGGAGACATATAGTTCACCTCAACATTTGAATATCCTGATGTGAAAAAGGACTGGGGAATTTCAGGCTGGGTTCAGCAGCCTGAATATGCCTGCTTGACAATGTCTTGGCTACTCCTCTGACATTTCCAAATCCCCTGACTTTCCTAATCACCTAGAAACCTCTGTGACTGCTTCCTTCTCAGCAGAGTTTTATTCCTTGCTGCTGCAGCTCTGTGCTTCCTGTATTCTCCTTCTGCCTACACTAAACTGCTTTGGATGCTTCTTTGCTCTAACTAGCCTTGGTTGCCAGTGCACTACCTTCCCTCGTTGCCCACAGGGATCCACCTAACCAAGCTGTAAAGAGACCAGCTTCATTACTTTGCTCTTTCTAGACTAGTATTAAAAAAACCACATGCTTTTCGTCATATTGAGAAGTATGGACAGAATCATATTCCATATCAAATTTATAAATCCTCTGAGTAAATGGTAGTTTTATTAAATTCAGTAAGAAGGAGTTTCTCCCTGGGGTAATCATTCTCTAGTGAGATGGGGAAGAGGAAGCTAAATTACAGAGAAATAGTTATTGAGTGACACAAAATAATTGATTTTACTTTGTGACAGGGATTAAGACAGAAACAAAAAGCTCTGATAGAGGGTATTGTATAAACTGAGTAAATCTACTAAAAAAGTCCATCCCACAGGTGTTAGGAAGGCATTGCTTCATTGCAACCTTAGTGTTTTAAGTTGGAATTTCTAGAACATAAATACTTCAAAACATGTATGTACAATCCCCACTGAGAACAAAAAGGAGAATGGCCAAGTTTACCTTTCTCTATCATTATTATAAATTCTCTGATGACTGAGTGAATCAAAATAAACACAAACCCGTATGATTTTCAGTCTCACCATCTGTTTCTGTTGCCCGTCCTTTCCCATCCATCTTCCTGAGGAAAGTCTGTCAACATGATCCTGATCAAGTACACAGAGGGATGCTAAGGCCAGCCATAGCTATTGAAAAGCAAGGTAGAATTAAATGTCTTAGACATATTCAAACCAAATCAAACCCCAACCAAATACTGAAAAGATAAACTTGGGCAGATAAGAATGTCACTGTTATCTGCAAACTCTATTATTGTTAACTGAAGCCTGCTCATACAATGCAAAATTTTTATTTTCCAAAAGAAGTCAGGAACACAATAAAGCTTATTTAACTTTTTGGAACTACCTGCTTCTTTAAGGTATGTCACTCTATGATTATAAATACAGCAGTTAGCACACAAGAAAGAAAAAGTGGAGAAAGATCAATCAAAGCACATTATGAAGAAATATCACAAATACAGGCTTGCACATTGCTCCCAAACATTGCAGGCTTTGGGGAAGAAGAAATTCAAGGACAGACTAATAAAATAAAATCAAACCCAAAATCCATGCCCCAAAAACTTCAGCTCAGTGAGACTGGTTTCCCTGTTCTCTCCTCACTGCACAGGACATTTGGGATTACCTAGAAAAGGGTTCTGAGCTAACTATTCAGAGGAAGCTTTTGGCTCTTCTTCTCCACTGACTACAGTGAAATCCTGAACAGATGAGCTACAGGAGGATAATTTGTCAGTGCAAACAAAACTGAAAGGCACTTGACAGCTGCTTTTTGGAATAGTCTTTAATCAAATGTTTGATTTGAATAGAATTGTTTTGTTTGAGAAACTTTACCGGACTCTCCCTGAAAAACCCTACATCGCCATGACAGAACTACATTCAGTCACAGGAGCAGCTGGGCTGACATCCAGGGCTCCTCTAAAACCTGATTACACTAATATGATGACAGCAGAAGGCAGTAGTAGAGACTGTGATCTCCAGAAAGCAGAGACTATATGAATAACAAAAATGATGAAAAGAATAACTGGTACAGCCTTTTAAGATGGAAAACAACATGAGTGTCAAATGCTTGAATCCACTGCAAACCTTTTTTACATGTAATTATTAAGCTTCAGAAGCTAAAATCTGTACTCCCTAAGACAGCAGGAATGTCATAATTTACAAATATGCTTTTCCCGCTATTTTAGGCAATCTATTAAGGTTAGAGTAGTCCTTAGTTTCTAGAATAGATTCACAGAAAATGTAAAGACCAAGAAAACCACCAGGTTACACCACATAAGTAATAAAGGGCTCAGCAAAATTTTTTATTTTGAGACAAACACAGGTGAAGCTCAGCTTAATTGTCCTAGAGAACATCTGTTACTGAGTGTCAAACCACTTAAAATAATTGCTTGGAGAGCTGAAAGAAGACAGCTGATACATATTGTGCAATTTTCCACACAGATGATCTCAGATTTAGAGTAAGGCAAGTGTGACAAACTTCAAGCAGAATTATTTGAAGAATAAACGCCCAAATGTATAGAGGCATCATCGTTATTCTTCATTATGCATATTTAATTCTAATTCAGTTTTGACTTGTGTATTTCTGTCACAAGATAACTTAATCTGCTGGGACACAGAGAGGGCAAAACTTTTATTTGGACAAACAGTGACTGCTTTAGGATACCTGTCCATTACGCTTTAGGATACCTATCTTTCTAACACATCAGAAGGTTCTTGAATGGGCTCCTACTGCACATTTGCAATGAACTAATGCTAAGTTTAGTGAAGTTCTTACTCTGGTTGTTGCAATGCACCTCACGGGTGATCTGTACTCTTCCTCCATTTTGGTCAGAGCTATGATGGTTTCAGCAATAGCATTCTTTGTCACACGTGACCAAGCTTCTGACAGATGACCCTGTTAAAGAGGAAACTCAATTTATTAGAGCTTTTATTAAGAGCAACTAAAATTTTAATTAGAACTCCTACAAAACATCAGGTTAGGATCTCGAGTTAGAACAGAAAAAGAGGAAATAGGGGATGACTGATAAATCAGGTGTTTTCATAGAATTATATGTGTTGGAATGGATCTTCAAGATCATCTAGTTTCAACACCCTTGCCATGGCTCTGGACACCTTCTACTAGACCAGGTTCCTCAAAGCCCCATCCAACCTGACCTTGATTTTCAAATCAAGACAAATCTCGTAAAAAATAGCCCTCAGACATTGAGGTGACTGACTGAGGTTGTCTCTGAGCAACTACTGGAATAAATAACTTGGAATAGGTAGAGGGTATATGATGTGAAGAATGGAAAATCCTATTCCTAAAGTGTCTCTGCCCCTTCTGGAGAAAGAAAGATGCAGAGCTGGAGCACAGATAAGTGACTGTGACCAGCACACAGATCACAGTGGGTTGCCAGAGAAATCAGCTTCACATGCCTAGCTCAGCCTCCTGAGTAGTCTCCACACTTCCTGTATTAGAAAGAAATACAGCAAAAGTGTACTCTATTATAAAGAGTACACAGCAAACATCAGAACCACAGTATGCTTTCCAATCTTTAACATTCTGAGCCTATGGCACTGACTCATACCCTCAAGTTTCTGATTCAGAGACTGCTGCATCCTTAATTCTTAACACAATCTCTACGTTTCTGAACTTCATGCTAAAAGATGACACATAATTGAGATTCACTGGACTCTAAAAAAGAAGCTATAGTGACTAACTCAGATCCAGGTACCTACACATTGGAAATGTTGAAAAAGGTATGTGAAAGGAATCACAGTTGTAACTCTTACGAAGAAGACAGACTGACATCATGCTACTGATAATTAACAGCTCTAGAAAGCCTCAAAAAAAGGCTTTCAAACACAGACAGATTTTAATTGTAACTCTTATCAATTGTGAGATTCTAAAATCTTCTCATCAGAATCACAGAGCAATTGCAGAGAACTCCTGTCCAGCTTCAGCAACTTTGAGAAGGAACCTCCTTAATCTAAGCACAGCCAATGGTTTAGAAAATAGGACTCCCAACCTGAAGATACTGAAAAACCTTTCAAAGGGTACTCACAGAAAAAAATCTGGGTCATTTAGAGAATCTCACTGAAATAGGTGCAGAATTAAGAAAAACAAAAACAACCTCCCAACTATATTCCTTTTCCAAAAACGTATACAAAACCTTCCTTTCTTTTGCCAGTATTGTTTCTGGGAAATAGCTGATTCACTTTTCATCCATTTTTCTGCCAAAAAACTTGTCTGAAGCAGATACAAGTACGGAAAAATTAAGCCCAGATAATTAAAGTAATAAGCAGCTATAAATGTAGATTTCAGTGACTGAAAGAAATCAATCTCAAGCAGAAAATCCATACATTAAGTCTACATACAATTACATGAAAACAACACTATTATTTTACTTCACAAATAAGTTTTCCATTGAAGTTCTGAGTGCTCAAGATTTAAAAATTAGGCTTTAAAATTAATAATGTTAGAAAATGACCCACAATAATTATTTACCTCTCAAATTTCTAGTATAAGTAACTTACTATAAAGCTTATTTCAAAACTGGATTTCTGTTTAGCAGAATCAGAACTCAGTTGCTACTGCTCTTAGCCCTAGGTTCTATCCAGAAAATTACGTTTTTTTTTTTCCTTGAGACCAATACACATTTAACAGCTCAATCCAATACTGTCTGTAATAGAGAGTAATGAAAAAATGTACTTTTCATTATCAGAAATATTTGAATATCCTCCACACATTTAAAGGATAGAAACTCACTGCTGCCATGTCTTTAATAAGTTTAATGATGATCTCTGAAATCTGTGTAGGTGTTGACCCCTTCATCCACCAATGGCTTTCACCTCGCCGAATATAGCTGCAAAAGACAAATGGTAACAGATGAAATCAAGTCAAATCATTAGTTAGTATTTGTCAAAATCCAGCACAAAGAAACAGTGCACATATTCAACATACAATAGGCTGTAGTTTGTTACATATTTTTAAACAAACCTGGAATTGAAGATCATTGGAAGTGTGACTGTAGTAACTCCTTTGCCCGCAGTAGTGCCAGCTGTCCCTGTGATAGTAGTTCCTTTGGCTTTTAGCTGTACAGTGAGAGCTTTGGCAATGCATCCCAAAAACATGTCCAAGATACCTAGTTTATTCCAATCTCCTTTTTCTGTTGAATGAATTATATCACTTATATCTGCTGGTGGAAGAGATTTCACCCCTATAATACTTGCCAGGCGACTAGGGGTTACCTCAGGCAAAACACGTCTCAGTAATGATGTTACCTGGAGAAAAAAAATCAGAACACCACAATTCTTACCAACACAGCTGGAGTTTTCAAGCAAAATGAAATAAAGTCTTTCTTCTTCTTCACAGATTATTTCAGTTAGAAGGACTGAATCTAATTCCTCTACTTAAGTACTCCTGTAAGAAATTCTGCAATGTTTCTATCTGGCGATGAAGTGTTTATTAATGTAAGCAGCGAGACAAGATCAAAGAGTCTAGAACTGATCTCACTCAAACAATATTTAGTCTTCACACAACAAAAAAATTATGTTTGATACTGGACTTAGGGTAACAGGGATACAGATGTTTGTACAACTCTGATTTGCTTGCACGGTATGGACATGTCACCCACTTCACATGCATGATTGAGATGTCAGAAACTGTGGTAGAACTGCTAGAGACACTCTAGACTTCTAGAAACAAAGTATTTGCCCTGAGGTTCTGAGAATGATAATACTCTTATCCCATTCGTTTATTTTTCTTTTTGATGGTCTAACTGGAATTTTTTTGCTGTGCCAATATTTTGCTATACTCTGGACCCAACAGCTATCTTGAAATGCCGTGGTTCAACCTTACCACCTAGTGAAGTTGGAGTTGAAATTGCATGCATTATGCAAAGTTTGGTCCAAATCAGCACAAAAGCTGATGAAAGCTTAAGGACTTAACATTTCGTATGTAATTTTGCAAGCCTTCCATGTTCTCTTGAAATTCTATTGAATACCTGCAATATATCAGAATTACTAAGTAGAACAGTATCTGCCTCCAGGCAAGTTAAGATGTGAGATATTAACAGTTCAAAAATTATAAAAAGAAGAAGAGAGTACGAGACATCAAAACTTCTGCAACAGACACTAAAAATCCACCTGAAGAAGGCATAGCAGCAAGCACCAAGATAGTGCATTAACTGTGCTAACACAAGTAATTTATGTTTATAAATTTATGTTGCATTATGTGCATATAAATATATAAACACTCAGACAAAACTCAAATTCAGAAAAAAAGAGATATTAAAGCTCACCTTGAGGATACCAAGAGCAGAAAGGAACTGTCTAGTTCCACACTATTACACTGGGAGCCTAAGTATAAGACAGATGCCAAGGACTCATGCCAGATCAATAATAGACTCTGGTAATTAAAAACCTCTCATCTTAGCTACACAGGCTACATGGTCATTATATACACATAATATGAAATACTCAAAAACCACTGGATACTTAGGTGCTGTTCATCTGACAGATATTTCTACCATGCTCTACTTGTTAAAAAAACCAAGCACCCTAAAACATGACACTTCAATTCCCAAAAGAAATTCTGTATTTTTTTTTCATGCACACAATTTTAGGATTCTAAAGATATTTTTCTAGGAATACCAAGACATTTGAGGAGCAGTCAGCACTGACCTGCCTCTGCACCCTGGGAGAAGCAGTGTGCAGCAGTGAGAAGAGGTCCTGGAGCAAAGTGAGCTGCTGGGCCAGGTACTGGCGGCCTACGTTGGAGCCGCTGAGCGCCAGGACCATGGAGAGCAGCTCGAAGCAGTAGGCGTCCGACGATGCATCCTCGTCGCTGGGCTGCGAGTTGGCGTTCTCCTTGCTGGAGATGGCGTGCTCCCACTCCTCACGGACACGCGTCGCCTCCATCCGTATGGCCTGCACTATGTGGGCACACACCTAGCCAAACAGAAACCAAACACATAACTCTTAAGAGCTTTTAGCAAGTGTAAAAGATTGTGGCATTACGAGGCATTACGTACCTTCACAACTATGGCTAAAACGGGAAACCTGTAAAATTTGGCCTATCCTTAAATTACTTTTTAACATAAATTCAAATTTATGAATAAAATGTTGCATTTGCTCATCTTTGTTTGGGAAAATTTAATTGAAATTATTTTTTATTTTATTTTAGACCCTGCCTTTTAATTTACTTTTTACACAGAATTCAGGCTAAAAAAACCCACTCCACATAAACCACCCCAAGAAATACATTTACTCAACACACACAAATGAAAAGCATTTATTAAAATAGTCTCTTGTTCAGTTTAATAATCAGAAAACTTAATAAAATATTTAGAAACAACAGCATGTTAAAAAGCACTTTTAGGAGACTTCAATGTTTGCTAAGATGAGTGACAGAAGAGTAGATTCTGCCTAACTTATTAAACTAACAAATTTCAAAATTAATCAATAGCTCTATTAACGTGAAAATCTTCACAGCAGTGTTCACTGAAAATGAACGTATTTCTTACAAGACACCAATATTTAATCCTTAGATAATTTCAAAAGGAACAAACCTGTTTCTGCAAATTTGTCAGTTTGCTCCGGCTGAATATGATCCCTACCATGTGCTCCTTCAAGTCTGCATCTGATGTTGCCTTCATAAAAAGAGTATTTAAAATTAGATCAAAAGTTTCAAGAACATTTCCTAATTACTGTAGCAATTAACACTGAATATATCAACAAACTGTGTTTTAGAAGTTTGTAGCTTTTTTTACTGAGAAGTAAGGTATATGAGCAAGATCAATTTAACTAGGGTTAATAAATACCTCTTCAATGTATTTACTTTCTAAGAGGAATTTGAGCATGAAATGAAACAATAGGCAAAACAAGTAGAGTGCGGTTTTTTTTCATACTTCTTCTCTAAAGATTACAGAGTTTCTCTTGAGGCACAAGGTAATAGGCAAGGACTTTCAAGTTGACCATTACTACAGGTGTTAAGTACTTCTGTAATTGTAGGCATCATTTGCATTTCCATCACCATTACTAAGATGTTTCCATTAAATGCATAAGCCTCAGTTATAATTTACTACTGAAAATACATCATAGCTTACTATTAAAACCACATTTTTTTAAAAATAAGCAATTGTGACATTTTACTTCTGTTTTGATCTGAAAATTACGCAGCATAAGAAATGGAACAAATACTGAAAATCATCCTGGATCATTTTTGTCAGCAAAGTATTATTGATAGAATACAAATAAATACATTGTGTACTTTTTCTTCTCCTTCTGGGGAAGACAACAGTGCTTTTTCTTCTTGTTCTGGGGTTGGCTCAGCATCTCCAGAGATGAGTTTTCCAAATACCTGGAAGAAAGACAATGACAACTAGTGTATCTCAAAGACAAACTTGTGCAGATGTGACATTTAACATTAAAATATAAAGCACTTAAAGTCTTAATTTATAATAAGTTTCCCTGTATAACACATCATTAAAATCCCACCTGGGATGTTATCAGTCGGAATACTCGCAGTGTCTCAGATTCACAGTTTCTTTGTTGAGCTACACTTGCAGAAATCTGGCCTGCTATTTTAATGCTTTCACCATCCTTCCATCCAAGAATTTTTACTTGTCGAACTCTCAGTGTGTTCTCCGGACCCTTCAATTCAATTTTGATGATGTGATTATCACCCCCAGGAAGTTCACTTGTTACCCAGCCAATATGTCTTGAATCCAAGTCTACCTATTAAAGAGGAATATAAAGTTGGAAACCAATAGTACATCAAACAAAACATCAACTACCATCACATATCACTGTAACAAATACTATCCTTGTAATAAAATTTTACCTGAGCAGTAAGGCTTAAGTTTAATTATAAAAATACTCAACCTTGTGTGTTTAGATTAAAAAATTACATATAGCTATTTCTGTTTTGTCTTTAAAATTTATTAGAAATAGTGGCCTACCTATCCCTTTTATCCTCAAAGCAACGGTTCTAAAATTAAAAAAAACAACTATTGAAACTAATATTTGCTCACTACTTTTATGAAAACAGAAAAAAAAGCCACTATAATTTAACTGAAAATATAACAAAATTATCAGTAGTTACATTGTTTCATCTCCATTCACACAAATCCCTGACTAAGAAATTTTAACACTGTGGAAATCAGTATCTCCTATCCTTATCAAGACATGCAGCTGTTAACAACTGTAAAAGGGATATGAACTGTATCAAATGAAGTTTATTTTCAAATAAGTACTGTTTTTAAAAAAGGAATATAATTAATGCTATATGAAATCATATATGTCATATGAAACTGCAATGTCACTACTGGAAACCAAACACTGATAGGGTGCAGTGCCTCACATCATTGCACAGAGAAAGCCCTGAGCTAAGTGAGCCTCACTCCTATCCACTGGCTCATTGATAATCCAGATAATATTTCTTCTTTCCCATTCCTACACTAATTCTCAGTGTCTGCATTGACCTGTGCTGCGGCAGACAAGGCTAACTTTTTTTCTTAATACCATGAGACAGGATACAGTATGTGGGTGTGCTGGAAGGTAAAAAGCTGTTGGAGAAGTGTCAGAGCAAAGAGGGAGCAAAGCTGAATCAGTTCCTGCCTGTGTTCTGTGGGTCTATTTTGGAAACTTTCTACAGCTGAAAGGATAAGTTACCATGAAGCAATTAAAACTAAATTAATCTAGGGAACATGTTACATAAATCTGTTCTGTTTCAGTAGAAGAGTAAAAGCTTGATCAATAGTCAGTATACATGACAGAATTCTGCTATTAATAATATAGTATTTTCCAAGGCTTATTATAATGCCTGATATTTGCAAAATAATTTATCTGATGTAAGAAATGGAAATTATTTGCTTAGAAAAATCTCTGCTATGTGCACAAAAAATGACTACAATTTTTCTATGTAAACTGTTAAAATGTTTACCTGCTTTATTCTGCAGAGATCTTCTACGGCTTTGCCAGTTAGGAAGGTCATGGAAGTCACTTTGTTCTGCAACAGACAAGCAAAATAAGAATGAAACACTTTGACTGAGACAGTTCTGATCACTTCTTCTGTATTAAGAAAGTACATACATAAAAGAGAAAAGTTCCATTACAAAAAAAAGGTGATCTAAAGCAAGGACAAAGAATTCCAAAACACAGCTCTCTAAAACAGTCTGCTCGTTCTATCAAAAGCTGTAGTTGAAATATGGATATATTTGTAACATTACTGTACAGATCAATAAAAAAGAATGCCTAGAAAAGCTAAAAAAAAAAGTCTAGAAAATCTGGATTTTATGAAAGCTCCTTATTTCAATGTTACTGCAGAAACCATGGGCAAGAAAAGTAACTTGAAATAATTAAATGATTGAAAATGCATCTGAAATTGAACATGCCACTGAGAATTAAGTTTCCCAGTTTCAGATTTATGCAACTGCAAATTCAGACAGACTGGTCTGATCATAACAGTTTCTGCTTTCTAAAGGATAGGATTTAGAAACTTTACTTTGAAGTGTAAACTTCTGAATTAAAATTACCAACTGACAAAGAAAACAACACTTGTTTGATAAACACATACAACTTGGACCATGCACCTTCAGTGAGAGACACTTTTATTTTCTTCTTACCCCAAGATCTCTGGAATTGTCTACATGAACACAAACATAACGTGCATTGATTCCTTTTACACAGTTAATTGTGATGTTTTTAGTTTTGTTTTTGTCCTCATCTCCTGACTCCCAGAATGTTTCTGTAGATCCATCTGTTAAACTACCAATCATGGCAGGCCGGCTTGATGTTTTAATATCAACAATGCTGGTTAGGTCTTTCAGACAAACCACTATACAGAGTTCCTGTGAAAATAAATGGAAATATTTAAAATACTTGAGAGTAAGCCCAAATACAGACATGATTTACAATTTTTAAAACCACACAGACATATCTGTTTTGATGAACATGCTCTCCAAGAAATTTGTCCTTTATTGACTGAAATTATTTAGTCCTTTAACCAAATTAAACATTAAGAACTAAGGGCTGAATATGTTAGCAAATGGCTAAATATATTAATAAATGGAAGAAAACACTTCAAAAATATTAAACAGAGGATTAATTCATGCTCCCTGGAATAACAGAAGGAAAAAGATATAAGCAAAGAAGAACTGGACATACATAATATTTAAGAAGTTAACTAACTCAATGAGACAATGGACTCCAAGACATTCCCCAAACACTTCAATTGCAAATAAGCACAAGCACTGCTCCAAAATTTAGGTTTGAGTGATATACAGGCTAAGGGTCAATATTTGAACCTCTAAAGATAAATATGAGAACCTAAATAGCAGAACAAGACCCCAAACTCAGATATGTTCAAGGAAATATGAAATTGCAATAAGGAATCTTTTAATTTAAACAGAATCATCATAGGAAGTACAGGCTGTTCACAAATGATCTCTGCTTCTGAGCCGGAAGCTGTAATACTTACCTGATTCATGACTTCAAAACCAGACTGAATGCTGATACTAAAACTCTCTTCACTATCTCCATCATCCGATTTAGACAAAATATTGTTGATATGATGAAAAACATTGCTCTGGTGCAGGAACTGGTGATCAGATTGTTTGAATTTAAGACTCCAGCACCTGAAAACACATTTAGTGGACTTAGAAATTTTGAATATTGATAAAAGACATAACTTAGCAGTGAAACTATCAATTACATTTTTGGTTCTCAAAATATTTTCTGTAAACATTTAACTTCAAATTTTGCAGCATCTCAAGTGCATCATTTTGAGGAAGGCAGGAATAAATTTTTCTTAGAACTTTAATAGTAAATGCAACCATTAGTATTCACTTTGTGTCTTTGAGACAGATACACAGGAAAAATCTCGCAGAGTTTAAAGATACTCTCCAGGTGACAGATTACTGAGCAAAAGGCATTACACTACCATGCACATACACACAGATACTACCATATTATTCCATAGTATGCTTTCTTTCTCACAGTGGATACAGAATAGAATTTAAGAACAAGTACATTTCTGTCTATTATTTTTTTGTATATATAAACACATATATGTGTCTTCTACATATATCTTTCCTAATGGAAGGATGTGTTCCTTCTTGCACATGAAGTTTTCAAGCCTCCTAGTTGCACTGCAAAATCTTTTAATCTGTAATTCTACACATTTCTAGCCTTTTCAAGAATTTTCTTGATTTCTGCTTACCTTAAGGCCATTTGCTGTAATGCACTACCACTGGGAAGAGACATCATAAGATCAGAGATTGTCTGCAGAAGGCGATGGAAGGTGTGGGGTAAGGGGTGAGCTGCCTCCCCAGCAATCACTATATCTGACAGAGGGTGCTCACAAACTCTTGTATCTTTTTCCTACAGTGGAAAGCAATTTGTGTGTTATTAACAGACTTTCTGAGTAAACAGGTTAGGTAAACAAAAACATTTATGCTATTTACTTTAAGAGTAACTGCAATGATCTTACAACGAATGTGAACTTGAAGCAGCTCCTTGCGGAGAATTTTTACAGTAAGTTACACGTGAGCCTCAAACAGGGAATTTGGAAAGTATATTGTATACTGACACATATTCCTCATGATTTAAAAATGTGAAGCATTACACTGCAATAATGTGAAAACAAAGAAACAAACTAGAAAAAGTAATATATTCCAGCTGTAGAAACCAAATTTGTCTGAGCAGCGAAACCCAGCCACAGCAAAGTTGATAACTCAGGTAATGTTATCAGTTGCTGCATTTCATTAGCGCTGTGAAAACAGTAATTCTTAGTTAAAATGTGTCAGTACCAGAACAGTAACGTACAACATTACAACGCTGAAAAGACTAATTTCAGAACATCTTATTTAAAAGCTGGATTAGATTTGAAGTGATAAAGATTACCCTGATTTACTAACAGCACTAGCATGACTTTTTTGAGCTATTCTTTGTAGACATGATGATGTTTTAAATCAGAACTAAATCTAAAAGAAGTTGTATGAAGATACCTTTTGGAAGTGTGGTATGTTAAGACTATACGATTTTACATGCTACATTTTCAGAACTACAGATTTTTCTTAAATTTCTAAATTAAGTGTATCTAATGTAATTGTTTTCATATATATATACACACATATAAAGAATTATGTAAATTTAACTGGGCATTTTCATAATTAACTACAGATTTTTCTTAGAACACTGAAAGAATAAACCAAACAACAAAGCTTCTTTAAAAAATATTTTCTCTTTTCTCTCTTCTCTTTGCAGGGCAAAGGAAGAATAAAAACAAACTGTAAATTTTTTTTAATGGATTAGCAATGTGCTTGTGCTTTTTTGTTTTCTTATTTCCCATGAATACTCAAAAATAATGCATTAAAAGACCACGTAATTCATCAGCACACAGACTCTGATGATTTAGAAGAAAAATTAATCTATCTCTACAAAAATAGTTCAACTGCAATTTAAGGTTTTGTTTCACAGAGAGAGGATTAAGGAGTTTTTTTCTCATAAAAATACTTTTAATTTGCCTACAAAATCAGCAGAGATGAAAGGAGTGCAGAACCTCACTTACTTGCTCTGCATTTTCTTTATTTGATTTATTTTCTTCATCCTCTTCTTCTTCAGGCTCTACAGGTGCAGGAGTCAGGGAAGCCACAAAATGCCATAAAATATCATGAAGTGAAGTTGTTTGAATGACATTACAAAGAAGCCAGTTGAAGGCCTAAAACAAATTACATACAAGCAGTTACCAACTGGTTAAGCAAAATTGGAGTAAAACCACTTCTTAAACCATTTATGAAAGGAGGCACATTGATGATTTGGACAGATAAATAATAATGCAAAGGTCTTCAAGTAAGACGTTATTGCTCTGTAGCTAAAATAGTTTATAGTAAAATAATAAAATAGTCACTACATTACAGGGAACATAGCTTAATCTTAAAAAAAAAGTTCCAAGACAGAATTTACAACCATCTTATTTTAATCATACAAGATCCATCAGTACATTAATACCTCCATGGCAAAGACTCGGCAAGCAGATTTCCGTAAGGCTTGTTTCATTGCTATTTCAAGTCCTTCCAGATCATGATGCTGGATTACAAATGCCAATACTGGCCACTGGAAATTTCTCTCTCCTTTGGAAAGAGAGCTGTGGGCGGAGATTAACCGAGAAAGTTCAGGAGATGGATGTCTCAGGAGAGAGGACCCCACTTCTATTTAAAAGCATAAAAATATGCAGACATTAGATTCTTTGTGCATTTTAATTTTATAGCCACAGTAAAATTGAAAAGCAATAAAGCAGTTTTAGAATTGATATCTTTTTCTATGAGAAAATTGCATTAATAAAGCAATATGGAAAAATGATGCTTCAACTGAGAAAGAAAATACAACCTTCACTTTAAAATCAGGCACAGAAGATTCATCACAAACTGCAGAATTACAGTAAATCCTGAGCCAATCTTAGGCTAATTCTGTGCCAATTAACAAATACCTAATGTTTACTATTAGTTTGTTTTGTAAAGAAAAACGAAAGTCACTAAATGAATTTATAAAAAATGTATGTGTCTACAGTTTCAAAGAACTGCGAATCCTTGAATAATTTTTGCCTGCTTCTGTGCTCTTACCTGCATCTCCACTGTTGACTCGCCTCCTGGGGATTGCCTTTACACGTGCTGGCAAAATTGAGTGCTGTTTGTCATATTCTGATGCAACAACTGAATATGATCTTTGAAAGACTGTGCGCTTTGCAAGATCTGTATCTGTTATTGGACTGGTTTCCAAACTGCAAAGAAATCAGTGAAGTAATACACCCATTAACAAATACACAGAGTATACCTGAATTATACACCAATATTAAATAAGGATACATGCATTTCACAATCGCAATGTTACTACAGCATAAAACTTTGTCTTATGTACCTAGTAACTGTTTAAATGCTGGAAAAGAAGGAACACATTGGAATTATATATGGTGAAAAAGCATGCAAGTGCTTTATAAACAAATGTAATGGTGGAAATGATGAGTTCTAAGAATTTAGGTTTTTTTTTTTTTTAGAGATATATAAACATTCAGACCATGCCTAAATTTAAGTTGCAGACCAAACTTGTCCTGAGAATGCATGTGAAAACATCTATGAAGTGACTTTTTAATATGCAAGCCAACTGAAATTTAGAACTTTATGTGAAGTAATAGTTTCTAACATCATTAGCCTTAAAGTCAAATTTGAATTGCTACAGCTATACCTCTGACATGTTTTACTCCTTACCTTCAGTGGACTTCTTACAGTCTGCAGAAGGACTCCCAGCTTATGCTGTCCCTATAGGCCTCAGGAGACCATGGTGTCCACAGTTTTAAAAAAGGAATATACCAATACGATGCACTCTTAAGGAGTTTTGTTAGAAAAGCTCTATTGCTGAAAAGACTACATTATAGATTGTAGTATTCCAATAAACTGTTTTTGCAATCAGTATGGAATATAACAAATTGAAATAAAACCAGATTAAAAGCAAATTTTCTCTTCATTACATCCTCACTATAACATGAGGAATCACTGACATCTGAAAACACTGAGCACTTTAGTAGATTCTGGACTATTATTAATAGTAAGAGCTATTTTTTCCCTGGTGAAACAAAGGTTTTTATACCTGCTTGAATTAGATCACAGTAAACTTAACTAGACAAGAAAGTGGCTTAACTTGACAGAAACCATCTAGCACTCTTGGTCCTAAATAGCACAGTCATTTCTTCAGTGACATTTGTATGCACCACAGAACAAAGCAGCAACATTTGCTTTGAAAAATATAAAGTAATGAAATTTCCTCCTGTTCAAACTTCCCGTCAGAATGAAATCCTGAAAGGAGAACAACACCTATTTCCTTTTGAAAAAGCCGTTCATCTGTGCTCAAATCAGCTGTGGTAAAAAATAAATATACAGCCAAAAACTCCTGCTACATTTTCAAGGAGTTTGCAACGGTTACAGTCCTTGGATTACTGATCTTTAGATAACTTCTTCAGTTCTGTAGATTCTGGAAAAATTGGCTCCATGGGGAAATAAGCAAGCCTGAAGCAGAGGCTATGGATAAATTTACCTGTATGCTAAGAGTCCTTATCAACCTAACAATTTTTGTTTTGTATTTGGGTCCTAAACCCAGCATCTTTCTACAGAAAAGTAATTGGTTTGAAGTACAGTTAAAAGTTTCAGTTCTGATTTGTATATTCCTTGAATACTTACATATTCAAACACCTTGCATTGTTAACAGTTGAAAATACACCTGATATGCTAAGACTTACTGAGGATTTTTCTGACAACTTCATATGCTTTTGGCTTTTATGCTGCCTTTTCAGAGACTGATCTGATACTTTAGCTTCTGAACTGCAGCAATGTTTTCCTTTTTTTTTGAAATTGCTGTTATGCTACTGCTTTAACATCAACTAGAACTACAAGGAAGTACCTTGGGGGCATAGATTTCATGTTACTCTCTGGCTCTTCAAAGACATTAGGGCTTGCGTCAGGAGTAACGGAGATGTATGGTGCAGGTACTGAAGTTGAGCGCAAGTATCTCATCTCATCCTGGAAGAGGTTGTCATCCTGGTACCCAACAAAATTTTCATGGTGATGCCTACACCAAATTAGATTTTTAAATTAGGATTAAAGAAAAAAAATTGCTGAAACACACACATAAACAAAAGTATTTTGCCAATACACTTAGTCAATGCTATTCACTTATTCTTCACCTATTAATGCTTTTAAGCTGGTTGTGACTTCAAAGTGCTCATGGAAAAGACAGTAGCATTCTCAACCCACAGGGAGTGGGTATCACCCTTTTCTATCTTTTAGTATTTTCATTAGGTATTTCCAGAATATATTTTAGACCCCAATGTCTACCCAACATAAATATGAGACACTACAGTGAAATCTACTTAGAAATACCAAGAAAGCACAAGTCTTCTGGTTTCCTTCTTACTATTTTTAACTGTGAAGAGAAAAAAGTAGCGCATATAAGAAGCACTTAGCTACTAACACACTAAGTTAAACTCTTTTGGAAATTCTGAATTCTTTGGACAGAAACTGAATTCTTATTATAAAATATTTAGCATCCGAGAGCTATCTAGGGCGTATTTGACTCTAGGAGAAAATACAACCTAAAAAATTGAACAAGATCACAGATCAAAAGAGATAGAAGAAGAAACATCATAAAGAATAAGGAAAAATATGTATTTTTCTATGTAAGTTTTAGTTTAGTTTACACACACATTTTTATCCAATACTATACACAGATGAGTGTCAAAATCAATATGCATACACTTCCTTTAATTACCTTGCTAATGTCTGTAGATAGAGACATGGCATCTTAATGGGAAAATCTTCAGAAATTCCTTCTTTGAGACTGGGAAGTTGAGACTGAAATGCTTTTGCAGGGTGATAGCAGAGGATACTGGGCTCAGCAGCACTACTCAGTGACAGTAAATACAGAGCATTGGCTTTAATCACTTGATGAGCTTCCATAGTTGGCAAGGCACGAGGTGTCTTAACTTGCATTGGTTTTCTCCTGGATTGTTTAATCTAGATAAATTTAAATAAGGTATAATTAAATTCACCACAGGAAAATCTGACAACATAGCTTATACTAGGGCTGCTTGATTCTATTCTAAAATACTTGCTACGATAAAATGCATTTCTATTACTTCTTGCCTTTGCAAACATTTAATAAACAGCTGATATTTTTTGACATTTGCCTCAGGATCAATTTTGCGTGCAAAAAAGTTTCAGAAAGTTTAGTTTAAAAAATAAAGTTAAATTAGCATTGTTCTGCTTACCTTAAAACATCAACATATTTGCATACTTTAAGCAAAAATTTCAAATTAAGTCCTGGAAGACCAATACAAGAAAAACATCTTTTGTACTATTCCCATTAAAAACTGCCCTAGTGGCATCTTGTATCCAATGATCTGGTTTATGAGGCTCATTACAGAAACTATAAACACAAACTTAAAATGGCACTCATCTCAGCAAACAAATAAAACCATTGAAAGTTAAATAAACTGACAGATAATTGAAAAATTAATTACATTCAATCCTCTGGTTATATCAGGATAAAAAAATAAAATTACTTTACAGATTTGAAAACACTCTAATTGAAGGGAAGAAATCTGCTCAGAAGTCAGCTAAGTTTCTATTTTATTATTTTATAAATCTATGAGTAAGGATAAGAGGATATTCCGAAACCTTCCAAATTATGAAATTCCAGATTTCTCAACCTAGCCCTTCTTTTCCAGTTGTGAACACAGCACTATTAAGCAGATAGAAAGCTAAACATATGAGGTGAAAATACCTTCTCTCTTGCTGCTGCTTGCTTTTCACGGAGATATTTTTCTCTGCATCGATCGCAAACCAAATACCAGGTGCTCCCTCCAATGCCACCATCGCCACAATTCCCAGCCCATCCTCCACAGAAGTGCCCAATGCTATTGTAACCTTGGCCACCTGCATAGCGGCCACAACCTGCATCAGGGGAAAGGTGAGAACAAGTTATTTCAGAAGACAGATTATTATTCTATTATTTATTCCTGTAAAAGAGGAATGAAGAGGGAGGAAAGGAAGACGCTTGAT
The DNA here is from genome assembly GCA_013397935.1 of Dasyornis broadbenti. Classification (NCBI taxonomy): domain Eukaryota; kingdom Metazoa; phylum Chordata; class Aves; order Passeriformes; family Dasyornithidae; genus Dasyornis; species Dasyornis broadbenti. The sequence goes on from VZRN01006453.1 coordinate 571,789, forward strand.
TTTTCTGGCCTAATTTTCTACTTTTCTGTATGTCTGAATTGGTTACTAAATAAGGTTCTTGTCCATGTGTCCCACCAGTGCCCAAAGAATCCAAATGCACTGTAGTTTTCAAGTTTTTATAATGAACCTGTCCAAAGCATGAACAGTTCCCTATTCAGACAGCTAAATGATGATAACATCAGTATTATAAGTCAGCCAACAGTGTCTGTATTATAACAAATATAAAAACCTTGCCTTCTAGCTAACAAAGTTTAGGAGGGTATGGAGGGCATTCTTTCGCTCATTGGTGTTTCTCAGAAAAATTCAGGCCACTGATAATTGCTGAATAATAATTTTGCTTTAACTGTGCACACAGAGCTAAAAAAAAGTATATACCAGCAAGTATACAAAAAATATTAAGTCACTGATATCCAGTACTGTCACAGCAGACAGAAGTTTCCTGCTCTTGACAGTAGAACAGTAAGAGAAAACTTCTGGCAATGTAGACTCTAACTGGCTAATCTCATTTTTTATTTTCTATTTTCTCAGCACAGTTTCAAATCCTGAAGTGTAAAAAATGGCATGTTTCTGAAGAGCTACTGTAAAGTCAGAGCATTGTTTTGACCTTGTTTCAAACAACTTTGAAAGTTTAGATCCGTAACTACTTAGAATTACACACAAAGATGTGCCAATAATCTGTATGCAAGTATAAATTTTAATTTAGTGTATATAATAGAAAGGATAGCCTGACACATTTTCATAACAGTAACTAATACCAGAACATGTGTGTGAAATATACTTTATGGATGGACACGGGAATTAAAAACATGGTGTCTTACCTGGATGAGCTTGTCTCATGTGATAAGTCACTGGATATGGATGGGATTCTCCACACAACTCGCAGATGGTGTCTTTTTCAGGCCCTCCCATTGCAAGCTGGGCCATCTCACCAAAAAGATTTCCCCTAGGCCTAGCTTCAACCTTTTCTTTTTTCTTTTTCTCCTTTTTAGCTTTTTTGTTATCTTTGTCACTTTCCTTCTTCTTTAATACTGCACAAGAACCAGGACTTGGAAAAATCATGTTTTGGGAAGCTGCTTTAATAGTTGCTAAAGAAATATCTTCCCAGAAAGCTACTAGGTGCTGCAGTGTTAATGGAAGAGGAGACTTGGATTTTATTGTGTGATGACTGGATGTTTCAAAGGAGGTAGTTTCAGTTTTTCCATCCTCGCACTTTTCATGCAGAGGTGGTTCTTTTAACATTGAGAGGACTTTGTTTTTATTGATGCTACCCATTTTAGATATATCTGGTCCATGAGGTGAGATGTTGAACATGTTAAGAGCAGATGATATTTCCAATGAATGTCTATTTTTTAACTTGGTTTCTTTTTCCTCTGCAGGTTGTTGAGTAAGACTGCTTCGTATGGGTGCATGCTCTTTGGACAGTTCTGGATTAAACTTCAAAAAAGATGAGCATGCCATGGCATCATGAACTATTCCTTCATGCCAAAGAAATGCAGCAAATACGGCTCGAGCACATTCTGCAACAGAAGGCGACATTGCTTGCTTGGCAGGCTCTATGGGCTTGGCGCCATCACCTTTGAAAAGGAAGTTGGATTTTTCCTTTTTGGGTCTTGTGTGCCTGCCAGCACATTTACGGCTCACTTTCGGAGATGCTCTCATATCTTGCTCATCCTTCAGTGGTGCTTTTCCGATGCTGAAATGAACTTTATTAGAACCATCGTCCACACTTCTGAATTCGGTGTTGTCTTCACAGGTGGTATCTGTAATGCTGTCAGTCTTTAAAGTACTCGAAGTACAGACTTCAACTACCTCACTGTGAAGATTTTCTTGTACGACATGAGGGGAAGGAGCTCTATTTTCAGTTTCTGTAACAGGTTTCTCATCTTTTGCAATAATTTTTGGTTTGGGTGATGTGGACCTCCCCCTTAAGGGTTCTGTTAGCGGCACTTTCTTTTTGCGAAGGGTATCTGGATCTAATGTGTAAGAATCTGATTTGGAGCGTTCTCGAGGAGGATCAAGCTTTGTTTTTACAGGGGATGAAACTTTCTGAGGTAGAGTTTTGTCATGGGGCGATGAGGATCGTGGAGAACTAGCACCAGATCTAACAGCTGTAAGCGTCTTTGTCTTCGGAGAAGATGACCGGGTTCCTGGCCCTGGAGATTCAGCTCTCAGACCAGGAGTTGTTCTTCCATCAGTTTTTAGTGTTTGCAAAGTGTTATGATTTGGCGACAAAGACCTGCTGTGCGAGTCTGACCGCAACTTTGCGGCATCTGATTTCAGCATCAGACACTCACTGGCAGATAAGCCATCGGTGTTTCTGGGTTTCTTCTGCTCTGCAGCAGCTCTGTTCATCCGCACATCAAGCTTGGGTGATCTGCAGTCAGCTCTGTGTTTTGATGACATGTCTGATTTTCCTGCTGGAGAAATCGGTCTAGCAGCTCCTGTGAAATTCATTCGGTCACCTGTACAATATTTTATAATTGAGTTGTTATACGCTGACAGTGATATCTTTAGGAGTACAAAATAAGGACTAAAGACCCAAACACAAGATAAAGATCAAACACGTGCTTCTGTTCACATCAAAATGAAAGGAAACATGAAGGGATCTTGTTCCCCCTAGAATATTTCCAGTACGTTTCTTTTCCCAAAGACACATAGAAACAAGTGTTAGGAAGTTTTTACAGAAAATCACTATTACGGAAGTATCAAAGGCACAGTCCACTGTTTCTACAAAACCTAGTAAAGCAAGCACAATTTAAATCCTTAGGTAAAATGCCAGGAGTTAACTAAGTTTACCACAGTTGCAACAGAAACCAGGGACTATTTATTTATTATCTCAAAATGTGATGGGCTGACTGCAACAGGAGACTTGCATGGAGATCAAATGTATTGCCAGATTTATTTTCTTTAATGCTCAAAAGTCAGGAATTGTAGGAAGTAAACACTGGAAGCAAACAAGGCAAACTGGGCAAGAGGAGATCTAATATACTCAGAACTACTCAAAAGACAATCTGAGGAATTGACTTTAAGACCACAATCTAACCATGTTCTGCTACCAGACCACTAAACCCACTCTCCCCCCGTCCCGAACAACAAACCCACTTTTTTCAACCAGTAAGTAAAATGGCCAACTCTGGTCAATGATGCCCTTTTATTTTGATGCACTAATTTATTGTTCCTATGCACACTGACTTTGTACATACATTACTCTACAGAGCAGTAAGGCTGTAGGAGCTGTAAGAACTACAGGTAGCTTAATACAAGTACGTACAAAACAAGTATATGCAAGAAGTAGCTCATTAAGGCAATCTGCTTCTAATACCTCTATGGACCAAGTCTCTTCTGTATAACTGTTTTTTCTAAAATTAATCCAAGCAATATGGAAATCAGGGCAAGCCATGCAGCAGTTAATACAACTGTCTCTCCATAAATCCTTACACTGCAAAATCTTGAATGCAGAGTTATATCCTTCTGATTTAGAGTTTTCAATAAATATGAGAAGTGTTTCCCTAGAAAGGCCTGCAGAATTAGGACACAGTACTTAGGAATGTTTTACTTTTTTAAATATTAAAAGGTTACTTGCACTTGTCTGGGCACATTTTTGGGGAAGCAACTATTTGTTAAAAAATAAAATTTCAATTAATCAGAGAGTATTTGCAAATTTAGGGAACAGGATAGACAGTCCCCTCATATCTAGTACCTTCACTCGGAGAAGCTGTGAAATCAGTGTTTACTTTCTTATGCATTATGAGATCAGAAGCAACTTCATGTAGTTCTCAATCACAAACCCTTATTGCTATGCTAGAAAATATATACATGCAATTTTTCCTATTATTATCTCTCACAGTATAAAAAAAAGAAAAATTTTGAGCAGAATTAGCAGAATTTAGCAACCCAGATGCTTCCTCGGGTTACAAAAAATTTATTATTTTGCTATTTCCATATTTAAATACATTAAAATAAAATGAACAACAGAAAAATGCAGCTAATGAATTATACTGGAATATTTAATAAGCCTGAAAGTTAGGATACTCTCCTGACTTCCCAGGACATGGCAGAAGTTCATCCTTCTCTGGGCAGGGAAGAAATATTGTGTCTATATTCAGGAATAATACATCAAATGCAAAGTGTAAAATATAATATCTCAAATAGTCAATCAATTTTGATAGTCTGTCTTTATTCTTTTTTCTTATGAGTTCTGTACTTGTTTTTCACTTGGAGGGGGGAAGGTGGAACAGGAAGGCAAGAAATAGCATGGTATATGGTGGTTTACAAAATGACTGTTCTTGCTAAAAGAAAAAAACAAAAAAATTTCTTAAGTATCAGTCCAAGCATTTTGACCATGCCAGCTTAGTTATACACCAGTTTTACTGATGAGCTACTTTGAGATGCTTATTTATTAATAGATAAATTGTGAAACGCAAATTGGAATTACTTTTATATACATTTTTCACAGAAACAAATGGAAAGATTAAAGATCTGCCAGATGAGAAAACACTTTAGATAGAAACTTTAACAGAATGATTCAAAAGAGAAAAAAGAAGTGAAAAGATGACAGTCATTTTAGAGGACATAGAACACTTCAAGCCATTCAGCAAAGCATCAAATTTAAAGGATATGCACAATTAGCAAATACCAATGAGGAAAACACTCCAGAACAAAACTGCTTATGAAAGCTATAGCCTAACAATAGCTTACAACAACAACAAAAATCTCCCAACGGAAAAACTGCATAATATAGCAAGCTGCTTTGTCTGTAAGGGAAAAAAAAAAAAAA
>VZRN01006453.1:576594-713363 GCA_013397935.1 Dasyornis broadbenti
AAATCTCAGATTTTGTTTCCATTTCTTCTTGCATACTTCTTTTGCCTATTGTTTGAAAACAGGTGCAATTAGATTAACAGTCACTTTCCTGTTTACAAAGCAGAGACAGCTAGATTGTGTATCATGGAGTTGCTACAACTCGGAAAGGCAACACTGAATGATTACAGCAGATGACCTCCCAACCAATACCAAACTTGAACATTCACTTTCAAAACATTATTTTATTACATGAATGAAATGAAAATGAATGGAAGGAGAAAAATACCAAACCCAAAACATTTTGCACGTAAAAAATCTGAATAACCTTGCTATGTTGGCATGCATACCCACCCTTCAGTTTGTGAGAGAGAGATGAAATAGCAGAGGCAGGCCCAGCTACATCACTAGTTTTGTAAATACGCTCACGAGAAGTAAGGCAGCAGGATGGAGTTTCTACAGTGGAAAACAGTTGCACAGAAGCAGCACAGATTCAATGGAAAAGCAGCAAAGGTAAAAACAAGCATTTCAAATGATTTGCATCTCGTTTGTTAAGTATTCTGAATTCAGCGTTTAGCTTTCTACACCAGTTTTAAATCACAGACAGTAGTCTGCAGTAGAACACAGTAGATCAGTTGCCTTGATCCAAAAATGCTGTGATTTCAATATTAGTTTCTAGAACCTAAAAATGTAATATATGGGGGCTAGCTGAGGAGATTTCTGGTTTGTTATAAAAACCAGCAGTGTCCAGTTTTGAACTGAATCCAGGTTTGAAATGTTAACGTTTCATCTGTAATTTCCGAGATAAATTACTTAGAACTTCAATATGACCTTCCAGCTGATCAATTTACACATTCTGTAGTGAAAATTAGAGAACATCTACTTTTGTGTTGGAGTCTTATTAATCACTGGAAAGAATGAAATAAAATATATTAAACACATCAAAACTGTTTCAAAAGTTTGCACCTCAATGTAATATTTTGAAAAACACTTATGTAATGTGGAGTTCCTCAATACAAGAGACATAACTAGCAGTAGATGAGTGTCAACCACACAGTATATATATGAAAAAAAATATGTACCAGCTCCTAAAAATAATTTGTAATTAATTAAAATTCTGATGTCATTCAACATAATTTCAATAGAGTCTACTGACACCAAGTCTGTTAGAAGTCTACAAAAATGAAACTTGGAGAGAAATAATAGGGACTTTTTGTTTCAGTCTATAATTTTATTTTTCTATTTTCTCCCTGCTTTTAGTTCTAATTCCTGTTCCTTCCTTTGGAAAAAAAAGTAAGTAAAATTCTTACTGAAGTAATAATTATAAAGAATGTGTATGTTTGAAGACACTCTGTTTTAGATACACCCTTCTTTACAAATGGAGTAAGGTAGCTGTACCAAAAAGAAATAATTTCAATTCCTACACTACTTAGGACATCTTTTTGTCTGGTACTATATTTACTGACTCGTACACATGAACATACTAACCCTGCCATCTTATGCAATGAGCTATGATCCTAGAGACTCTACAGTGAGGTGTTCATATATCTGAAAATTGAATTTCATTCTTTAAAAAAAGAAACTAATCTTTGATTTCTCAACACAATATTAACATAGATTTGACACCAGTATTACCTACTTTTGATACCTACAGAGGATTTGGAGAGATCCAATAACAACTGTATAGATTCTGAGTAACAACTTGTCCTGTCATTATTTAAAGGCAGACAAACATTAGGAACACAAAATAGCAGCAGAGGCAAACCTAAAAACATCAATTTGATACAGATATAGAGCATCCCGCTCTATAAATAATTAAAGGAAAAGCTTTACTAAATCCACTTTCATGAATGCACACTTACACGGCATTCTTTCATTCTGTGTCTAAGAATACTTAAATTTTATAATGCTGTAATCTACTACTATTAAATGACTTCAAGGGGACTGTGGGTCAAAGAATGACAATCTACGTCTATCCAGGATAACTGGTCAGCCTCAGGGACCAACATTTTGATCAGGACTCCCTCTTTTTGAAACACCCTCAAAGACAACAAAGACTTGAAATACAAGGCAGACAAGGCCTGTCTCATGGCCCATTCAAACATGACAGTGTATTTTTCTTTACTCATGCTCTTTCCTTCAACATGGAAATAGCTCCAGCTTGAAATGCTACACAATATGGAGATATAAGAGGCAATTCAATTTCTATGGCAGGATGCAGTCTTTTAACAGCTGTGCCTACTTCCTCTGAGGAAAGCTAGGATGCAAGACATACCACTACCTGGTCCATGTGAGCCTTCTTTAAACAAACTCTGTATCAAATGGGTAAAATGTCACTGGAAATTGGAATTAAGTTCAAGTTTCTTCTGAAATGCCACTTCTTTTCTGCATCATGATGAAGGAAAGCACTGACCTGTCTTTGCTGTGTTGCCTAAGCAATGGATGCCTCTTCAAAACCAATGTATTCTTCTTTCACTCACTTTTACTTACACAGAAGCTACAATACAGCTGTTAGCTGAATTTCCTCAAGCATTGCAATCAACATAACTTTTTTCACCTCCTGAAAATGCCAAATGTCATACTGACAGCAGGACTAAGACTTTTTAAAAAATTATTTGTCCATGAATAAAAGAATGTCCTGAAGTAAAAAAAGTTTGAATATTAAAAAGAGAAAAATATTTGATATGGTTAAAGTAGGGGAATGAGTGAATGAATGAAAGCAAAAGCTGAAATATGGTATCATGAGAAGAATATTAGCAATATTCTATACTAAAGGTGGGATTTGGAACACCAACACTTGAGCCACTTAAGTTTACTAACTGAAAGAAGCATTCCTGTGCTGGAAGGGTAGATAAAAATAAAAGAATTCTGTTTTTTAAATTTATAACTATAACTTCTGAAGATGTGATAAGAGAAAATTATTTCTAAAAAAACACTTTACACAATTTGTACTCTTCCTCCAACCTTTACCATACCAGCCCTCCTGAGGATGGTTTTGGATTGACCTGGACAAATGTATATTTTGTATGTATCCTCACCTATAGAATCTGGAAAGCCTAGGTTATAAAACCATTTAATTTAGCTCAAATTTTCAGGCACGATGCTTTTGCAATATGCAGTATCTGAAAGAACAGTTAGACCAGTTGTCATTGGTTTACATGATGATTAAGTCACTTTAGCACAACACAGAAGAGATCACCATGCCTGGTTGAGAATATTCTCTCTCTTTATTTTATTGAAACACTACCAAGAAGGGTTATGGCCTCCAAATGTGTGCTGGTCTTTTGTTTTACAGTTTTGCCTACAGTTTTAGAAAATGCAGAGAAGCACTGTGGTTCTAAATGCCATTTAAGCAGCACCTAGATGGGAAAGGAACAAAACCAAAAAGAAACCAATTGCACAATACTGAAAGGATGTATCCAGGAACTCCTGACAAGAACGGCAGGAGCTAATAATGGGTGGTTGGACTGCAGCTCTGAAGCATGGATTGGAAAGGAAGCAGCCTGACAGGACACTGTATTGAACAGCAGCTCAGCACTGCAGCTTCTGTCTGGACCAGGAAGCAGTACCTCAAGCAAGCTGCCAGTGCTGCTTTGGAAGAGGGTGAATGTATCAGAAATCACAGGGGTCCAAAGCTTTTCAGCCCAGAAATCCATTCCTCATTTGCAGTATCAGCTCAGGTGTGAGGAAACACTGCATGGAAGTCTACACTGGTGACTGCAAAGTATCACACTTCCCTCCTTAACTTCAGAGTTCAACAGCCGATCATCAAATCTTGGTAGCTGATGCTGGATAGCATGTCAAGATCCTGTTTCCCTGACTTGCCACATCAAAGGAGATTTATGACCCAGCACATATTGCTGAAGGTTGAGAAACATGACCTTTCATGATGCTCTAGGCTTCAACACTTACCCCATACTCAGAAATGTGAGTCTTCTGTGCTTTTAACAAAGTTCAGAGACAAATAAACAAAGCAATCAGCAAGCAATCTTGCGGCTATGGGAGTTTGCAGTCACAAACAAATTTGTTACTGATGATCTTACAAACTTCTCAGAAGCAAGCATAAGCAGGCTGCAGTAACTACAGCCTGTTGCGGTCAAATATTCAAAGAAACACACATAAAATTGTTCTCTTAATGGAAAAAAAAATTCTTGCTAAGGCTCCAAGTGAACATAGATGTACTTGTACTCCAAGTATGTTTTGCCATCTCTTCTACCTTTTCTGAACTTTTAGTTACATACAAGACTGACAAGGAATTAAAATAAATGGCAAGAGTACCTCAATTTTGTCTGTCCCTGTGAAAAAGAAAACAATCTCTTGTATAACCATGTCTGAAAATTAGCAAAGGAATTAAGTAGGCCAAACAGGTCTTCACAGAGTTCTAGCAAATAATACAAAACTGAGTAACAGAGTTTCCCTTTTGTTTTTTGTAATATCCCTTCTGCAACATATTCTTTGTTATAACAGAGATCTATTGTTACTTATTTATGATGTGAAAAGAATAACAGAGACACTCTTTATTTCTTCAAGCATTGTATCTCAGGAGGTGACTGTCCCAAACTGCAAGATTTCTGAAAAAAACGAACCAGGCAGTATACTGGAGGATAAAAGGTTCTGGCAAGCCCTTTACCTCTTCCTTAAATGAATCTGCAAACCTAACCAAGTTCCAAGAACAGAAACACCTCCTAAAAAACCAGCTAGCTACAAACACTTCTAAGGAAAATAATCTGTCACCAACTATAATCAGTCACCAACATAAAGTATGTCTGTATCAGATCAACATTTTTCTTCCTATTACAAAAATCTAAATTAAGGTAGTAATTCTAGAGGATATTCAGCAGGATCCTAACTTTCCTCAGAATTATGCTTCCAAACCAAATTTCTCCCTAGGGGTAGAGATATCTGGGGAAGAACAGAAAATCTAAGTAGTAGATGGAACTATTTTGGCTGACTTTTGATCAAGACAGGTATTTAGTATATAACCTCTGCAGACAAGGAAACCTAGGCTGGCCAAATTTCTTTCAACTATTCGACTATCATTAGTCCATTTACTATAGCAGTTATTGACTATAAACATTCTTTTTAATTTTAAAATCTAACTTTACTGCAGGAGGAGTACTTAAGGATGGAGCACATGATTTGAAACTAAAACTACGCATGTCCAGGGCAAAAATTCAATTAACTTGATAAGGACTCTTAGGATATGTTTTTTAATGGAATTAACTTTTAATTACTGTTTGGTAACAGGAGGCTATAAAGTTATTTAGGAGTAATGCATTAAAACTGCATACTTAGAAATGAGTTTCTGTTACACTTCTATTATAATTGTGCCAGACTATTACATGAACAAGTGTATGTATATAGTCTTACAGGCCTCCCTGACAATACGCTGAATTTGGATGAACTTGTAAATGGAGGATTAACAAGTCTGCAAAAGTCTAAGGAAGTTTAAACAGGAAATTTAATCCCATATTATTCTTACATTTTGTGAAAATAAAGATGTTAGTATTTTTCTCTTTTATCAATAATTTACATTATTTGCATCAAACTTGACACTAGATAATAAACTGTTTGAAAAAAATTCCTTGCATGAAATCACAGTCAGTGAACAAGTACACCAGTTCAGGCTGACAATTTTTGCCCTTTTGGAAGGCAAATAACAAAATTGGTTGAGACTTTATACTAAGCTAAGATCCCAAATCAGACACAAATTTGAAAAATTTTTCTAGTTTCATCATTTTTTTTATTTGGTAGATCACCAGTGCTTCCCCTCACTGGACAAAAAAAAGGCTTCTGTTTGAATTGGATCCTTATTGAAACACAAAACATGGATGTAGCTTACTGAATAGTTAATCTACATCTCTTGGACAGACAAATCCATTGAGCAAGATCTTGTTGAGCAGTCAAAATGCAGATGGCTTTTGTTTTCATTCAATATAGTTCTAAATGCTAAAGGACAAGTCATCTGAAATTTAAAGTAAGACAATTAAGGTTATTTTTGATGCAAAGCTGAATAACTGACTTGAATTCTCTGAATAAGAGAAGAAAACAAAGTGATGGGAAAAAAGAAACATTTGACAAATTCTCAATGAGGGTGTGCTGATGCCACTGGCATCAGTGTTTTACCTGAGTAATTTTATTTGGAGCAGAATATTCTGCTTTCAGGACATTGGTATAAGTCCAGCAAAACTGTGGAAGATCCCAGTCAGAATTATTTCTGATAGTCCTCGTAAAAGCGAATTAGAAATTTTAATCTAATTCTCACATGAAGGACTTCACTGTCACTTCAATAAGCCGTGTTGGACAGATGCAGGACTGCATGTACACAGACTGAACTGACTGACAGGGTTCCACAAGTAAGAGATGAGGCACTTCAGAGAGACAGTTTGTGGGAAACAGGGGTGAACTAGTATTCCTGTGACCTGATCTATAACTGTTTTGCATGTAAGAGAGAATTTACTGCAGTATCAGCTATCCATCATGAATGCTGAGCTTTTCATTATCATTCCTCAAGACCAAAACAGTTTCCTGTCCTGCCATCAGCAATCGAGTTAGCTGGTATTCACTTCAAGGAGAAAACTTTCATGTCCATGCCAATCCTATGAGTACCCAATAGAAAACTACCTAAACATTTCTTATGAGTAGCGCCTAGTTGTTCCCACTGTCCAGATACATCTCTAAAGTTATGAGCAATGACAAAAATAGGAATTTAGGAGGTAAGAAAGTTAATACCTAATAAAACTTACTGCAGTGCATTTTTGATGTTAAAAGAATTATCAACATTTTGTACTATATGAAATATTTACCTTAATTATAAAGCAGACGCATAAAATACTGGAAATGCACTTTCATGACTTGTCTATGCTGAAGAATACATACAAAACCAAAATACTGTCAATATAAAAATTAAAGTTGAACAAGTATACTTCTCTGGGTGCATTACCTCACATGCTTCTGAATCACGAAAAACTTAAACAAAACCAGAAAGGTGCACTGTGGGATGATTAGTAGCTGGTAAGCAACTGAGAACAGCAATGTCAAAGCTGCAGAAATGGACTGATGAGGCAGGTAAGGCTGACAAACTTACTCTGAAGCTGAGGCTGCTGGAAGGAAAGGGGCTGTCCGAACACAAATGGACTGTGGACTAGGGAAGAGGGAGGTTTTGCAGCTTGATCAAAGATGGAAGGAGCTGGGAGATTTGGCCGTGACTGAATGGAATTCAGTATGGCACTCAGTTGGTCACCTGTAGTGGGCAAAACAGTCAAAACTACAACCTGTTTACCTGTCATTCTCCAGAAAGACAGAGTAAAATGGTACTCAAAGTTTAAATGATGATAAGAGAGAAAGCTCATAAATCTCATTTAGCCACATACAACTCTGGTTGTGGCTAAACATAAAAATCTCACTCCATGCATGACAACAAAATTACTGGCTTTTAAGGATCATGGATATTTTACAGCAATTACTTTAAACATTTCCAAATACAGATTTCTATTTGCCTTGCTAAAAAATGAAGAGCAGCCAAAGAAAAAAACAGAAATCCCCAGTATTTACAATAATACACACATGCAACAATACATGCAGAAAAAAGATTAGAAAAACTGATGAGAAGGGAAAGTTAACATGTAATTAGGCTTTGGCAAATGTATTTCTGTGCCAACGCTTTGGTAAATATTTGCTCGTTTTTGCAAATATCTTTCAAAGTATTCTGTCATGCTGTTTTTCGAGGTCAGATTGAAGATAATTTAAAAAATCTGTAAGTACCACTTAGGAACTGGAACTGGTTTTCTGAAGAACTACCTGCATTTGTTGTGATGCAAATGAAGGCCTTCAAAAAACTAGCATGTTAAAAACAAAGTTTTAATTTCTGAATGCCAATTTTCAAAAAACTCTATGTGAGCATTAGAAATACATAACGCTTCAGAAAGAAGGCCACACCATGTTGTAACTTGAAGTATACTTAGTAACATGAGGTAGGAGACACCAAGAATTTGAGAGAATCTCAGATTTGCACCACCACCAGGCAAATCCTAGCAATGCCACTTTATTCTGCAAATTCCTGCAATTTTGATAGCATTGTAGAAAACCTAGTAAAAATTTTAGCCGCTAACACAGAATTTACAACATTTTTGGATGATTATGAGTTGTCTTTTTAAGGAATTAGAGAAAGACCAGTGGATATAGCAAACCCTGTATTGCCTAAGAACTTGAAGGTTAAATTTATTTTCTTGATATTTTGGGTTAAAAAAATAAGACAAAAATACCAGAAAACAGCTGGAATGCCCTTCTAAATAATCATCTACAGGAATCAATAAATCAATTTTCTTTGACTGTTTTGGAAGTAGCATACCTAAAGACTACCGGAATCTGTACTTCAATAGGTATCATTCCTACCTTAAAAACCTAGAAGCGATTGAACAACCTGGTCTAGGGGATTTGGACCTAGATGATATCTTAGGTCCCTTCCAACCCCTGCCATTCTGTGATTTACATGTTTGACAAACTATTATTCTTAAATGCGACATTGCCTAACTCCTAAAGTGAGTAATTATTTTAAAGGGAAGAACATTTGAGAAGAGGTTGAAAGTCATCTGCCCACAAATGTGGAGGTGGGTAGGGCCAATCATGAGGAATATTAAAATCTTGCCCGTAATATAGGCAGCTGGAAAAGAGAAGACAGAGCTAAATTAAACAGATTCATTGTCGGAGTCATGTGTCCTGTCTTGCGGGTAATACTGTAAACACAGAGCTAATATCTTTACATTTGATCAGTCACTTTGAAACACTCTTTGATGTGACTGAATTTTCATTGAAACTAAGGCATGCCTATAGAATTACTTTTAACAAACAACCACCTCCAAAAGAAGTGCTTCATTCAGAAATTCCCCTAAGAGATCTTGCTTGTGCCTTCTATTTTTTATTTTTCACAAAACTAAAAGCTTCTTAGACCTAAGGACACAGAAAGACTGCATATAAAGTAAGGTTATAGCTGAAGAATTCTATTTTTGGGAAAGTAAGACCATTATTCTTTCAATATAGTTACTGGCAACTCTCTGCTCATGGGCAATTCAGAAGGAAACACAATACACAGAATTAATAGTCATGTAGTTGAGTTGTTCATTCACACTAAATATCACAGCTTGAGGGAATGTTGAGAAAATAATGCATACACAATGGTACGGAATTCAATGCCAGGAGTAGTTTCCAAACTTTCTGTAGCTCTATTATCCCAAAGAAACACCTTTGAAACTGCTTAAGGTATAGTAAAGAGAATCAAAATGTCTTCAGAACCAGGATGCCTGTTAACACAGCATATTAATCTCTAAGATTTCATCTTTGGACAACACAGAAGAAAAAACTGTTGTCTTAATACACTTCTGCAGAAAAAGGAACAGATAATATTTTTACACTATTACACAATTGACATTGAGTGACAATCGGTAATACTGCCTCATGCCTTAAATACTTGCACTTTTGTGATTCCACCATCACTCTGAAATGAGTATGGATGAACCGGGAAAAGTTTTAAAAGGCTCTACATAAAAAAGGAAAATGCTTCAACTTTTCCAGCCTTTGTCCAAAAAAGCTTCCTATAACAAAGCATGGACAAGTAAGAATCACTCTCTACACAATAAACCACTGTGAAATTATATAAAACTATTTCATGTTGTGACACTAACAGACTAGACTATTTAGGAGTAATTTTTTTCCTAACCTTCTCTCCTTTAAAATAAGTTATTTTATTGAGGAGACCACAAAGAACTGCATGCTGATGTTAAAAAACACATGCACACCTTAGGCCCGTATTTGTAGTGGCACAGAGAGTATAGAGAGATATAAAAATAAAGTAACAGAGCACCACATTTCAGGCATATTTCCCAAGAACATCTGCCTCAACGAAGTCCCTTCTGTATTATTAAATCTTCTAGAACTAATCAAGAAATGAACAGAAGGTATGCAGACTGAGTTTATTTTGATGGCTGTTATATGTACATTTAGATCTTGCCAACAAAATAAACCATGATTAAAAGAAACAAGTATTTTATATCAGTAAAATTAACTAGATTTTATTTATTTCCCAGAAGTTGTAATTAGTATCTATGTAATTGAAAGGTAACTTCAGTTTTACAATTTTTTTTTTGAATTTCACAACAGATCTTAAATTACATGTTTTATCTTGTCTACCCATTAAAGACACTTTAAAAATTGTCAAGACAGATGACACCCATTTCTGGAATTTTTAAAACATGTGCTTTCTAAATCAAATAGTTTTCTAATTTTGTTTTACAAGTATGTATTTTTCACTTCAGCAGTTCAATTTTGTGCCTACCACTACAGAAAGCCACAACTAACTTCGAAATCTTTGATGACCCTTTTTATACAGAATACTTAGACTGAGTGAAACTAAAGCAGAGAAAAAAGCAGTTTTAACACTTTGCAATTCATTGTACTACTGCTTTGGAGAAGACCTATGGTGCCTAAAAAAGTAGAAAATGAGTAACAAAATACAAGCAAACTTAAGATAAACATAATTTTTAAAAATATAAATGTAAAAACATACCTTTATTATTTCCAAGGCCATAATCAAACCCTTGTCCATTACTACAGCTTGTTCCTTTACTGAAAGCTTGTATTGAAAAAGGACTTGGGGGAGGAGTCTGCACATTTTGATCTAGAAGGACTTGCTCTGTAAAAAACCACATCACTTTGGAGTTAGACCTCTTAGTAACTGATTTACATTATAAAGACGAGACACAAAGCAAAAGAGTGGTTTTTATTTCCACTGACAGTACTCTTCCTCTCAACTAAATTCTCTTCAAAAAACCCCACATCTGTTCTTTAGAGTTCATACTCTAAAAATAGAAAGATAGGTGACTTAATACCATGTAGACTGTTTTTTGTTTGACTGAGTTGTTGCCAGCTCTGCCATTATTTGACACCTGTTTTTTCCCAGTAACACCATTCAGCAGTGTTCATTCTTTGGATAGCAATTGTTAAAATTCCTTTGACAAAGCAAGGTGGAGAAAGCATAGTTTTCAGAGTGGCAAACCTGGAGCCAATAAACATTTACGTTTTTTTCTGGAAGTTTTATTTGTATCTGTAAATGAATACTGTAATTTTGGTTTCTGTATGACACCAAACCAACCTGGAGTATTTAATAATATTCCAAACTACAGTAGAACTAAAATAAATGAGACATGACTATTTAGATTTACAGAGAAATTACTGACTTAAAGTGGTCAGAAATACCATTCTAACTGGTGATACATAAGAAAGCACTCAGAAGAAATACGCCAAATGCAGGTTTAAAAGCTCAAGCTGGCATCTTGGAAATTTTTTTTCTTGTAAATGTACTACAATTAACACGGATTAAATAAAAAGAAAGTCACAAGTTTTCTAAAAGTAATTTAAAAAAAATTATACTTCAGGACAAAACTGCATTTCAGAGTACAAACTTTACATAACACACTCACGTTAAAAACAATTATGAGGGAGAAAGCTGTAAATTTAAAGTCAGTTTATAGAAGAAAGGATCTAGAATTTTCTCAATCAGCGGCTACTCCAGATATTACTGTAGCATTTTAATTGGATCCCTGCCTACAGACCTAGCTATTCAGCATGACTTTTGCCTTGGCTCTGACAGAAATCCCACTTCATGATGGGGATTCAATTAAAATTTTATTAAATAATGAAAATACAAATGTAATGTGAAAGATGGTGCTATTTATGGATAAAAAAATGGACATTTGCAAATCTTGCTGGAGCCACTGCAGATCCTTATTATTTCCCTCTAGCAAAAGCATTGAAATTGATGATAAATTATTTCTAAATGATATCATGGCAAATAAAAACAATGAGTTTACAACAACTTTCAGATACGGCTTAAGTGCATTAGGTTTTATATGGTACTGTGGACTAGGTACAAAGAACAGGTTGAAGAATCTCAGTAATTGCACTGTTAATGGTTTAAACTGCTTTAGCTAGATGCACAAGAAACATCCATCTTCACCCTACCTACAAAAGAAGACTCATCTAGAAAAGATTAAAACCAGGTATATTGAAGCACAGGATTCGTATCAGAAAGTTTCTAAGATAGTATTTCTATGAGCTGTATTGCAAAAATCCTACTACAGAGTTTCATCCTCAAAGACTAGAGCTTGCACTTCTGTATTTCTGTGAGAGCAAAGATATATTTGAAGATGTTCTTCAGTAGCAGCACATTAAGTATCAAGAATCTGAAGACATGCCTACAAACAAGGGTCTTGTTTAAATTCTTCCTGATTTGGGAATTCTTTCTTAGAGCACACATATACTTTGAGAAATTTAAGAAAATATAAAATGATAGATCAATTACTGAAGATGAAAAGACTATTTAAAAATGCAAACTACTGTCAAGTTACTTAAATGTATTTCTCAAAATAAGTACTCTTGAATGGAAATTTTTGCACACTGCTCAATTTATTAATTTCAGAGATGATGTTCTACTGGCAAAGCAAACAACGCCATATCAAAATAGAAAATAATGAATTTATCAACCCCATTATTGAATACATGTGCTTTTAACAATAAGGCACTGCTCCAATTCACAATTATTTAGTTTCTAGAATCTACTTGTGGTCTTCAAGCACCTCAGAACTTGACATTAGCAGAAACATAGATATGAAAATAGAAAAGCTATGACTTCAAAAGAAATGCGACCTAAAATCACAAGCAGAATATAACTGCTGAGGTCAAAGCTTTTCATGAAGACACCTTTTGAAAAACAGATGCATTAAAATTACCCCACAGCTAAAAGAAAAAAGATGGTTAAAATTATCATCTGTAACCATAGCTGGTACAGAGGTAATCATGGGGAAATATTTTAACTGTTCTTTTAAAAAAATAATTTAAAGAATGTTTATAAACAATTTTCAAGTCTGACTGTGCAACATAACTCATATGAAAATGCATACGCTAATGTTAGACACCTGTTCAAAACTCAGATCCCTCTTTATTTCTCCTGTTTAGACTGTTTTTTCAAGTTAATTTAAAAAATAAAACAAAACAACCACTTGCCATCTTCATGTCGGAGGTACTGGTTTCCACCTCTGTCTCTAGCTAATGACCACGCCTCGCCTTCATCACTTTCACAGAACTCTACCATGCTGTTCTTATCCATTTGCACCCATGTACCTTCTGAATTAGTCACCTGATACACACACATAAAAAAGAAAAATTTATTGACTTTTCAAATAATTCAGTAGCATGATTCAGCAACTACTTATAGTATCTGGAAAACATTCAAATTCAATGTTGATACTACAAAGCAAATGTTAAAAAAAGAAAGTTTCTTAAATTAAGGCCACAGGCTGAGGCAGACTGAAGTATCAAACCTATTATGGCACATTAACAATTAGGAGTAATTCCTAAAATTTTAGACCTGTTTATGTTCAGAAGAAGCAAAACACCAACACCACAACTTTAGAACATCCAAATAAGCCTAAATAAAAACTTGAGGGAAATAGTCACCAAGACAATACTTTCTAATCGATGGTGGCAACAGGAGAATTATAATACCAAGACATACATGAAAAGTTTTTATGAGTATTAATTTTGTTCCTCATATTATATTTAGGAAATAGCATGACACACTTCATCCTTAAGCCCTTCTTAACCATAAAACACCACAACTGGACAACCCAGAATAATAATAGTTCAGCAACTAAACAAGTTACTACAATCAATACAGAGAAACAGAGGAATTTGTTAAATGGTTAAGTCCTAGGAAATAATTTTGTTAATGAAACAGAATTTTTTCAAAGAATATTACAAAAGAAGCAGAAGAAACACAATTTTGTAAGAAATACTGTAAGAGAAATAAATAAGCAAGCATACATAACTACAGTGCAATTTTAACATTATTCCAATTGATGCAAAAAGGCAACAGACATGACTGCATAAGTACTTATAAATATAAACCAAGCTCAAAGGTAAGCATTGATCATGAGGAGGGGAAAAGCAAACCTGTAGAGAGGCAGATTCTTTTGTTGCGTTTACTACTGTTATTTACTGGTATCTATGAAGACATGAACTGAAGCTACAAGGATCCATACCTCGCCCACTGCCTTGACTTTGTTTCCCAGAACTAACATTCCAATTGGGATACCTCTAAGGTTAGGGCAGCTTCTGATGTTGTGACCTGATGGGCCAGTCTTCACTACCTTGTACACTCCAGGTCCACCTCGAAGGAAAGGCATATCTTGTTCTTGCATAACTGCTTCCTGTGGGCAGTGTGAATTTAGGTCCTTGAAAAAATCATCAGCATTAGACCTAGATTCCTGAGAAATTAAAAAAAAAGGCAAAACAGAACAGAATAAAACCTATTAATACAACCTTTAAACTACTGAGATAAGAAATACTTCAAGACTACAAAAGCTAAATTTCAAAGCTAAAAGTCCTAGTTACATTGCTAACTTTTGTGTGCAATGCTAAAAAACTAACTACTACTCAATTGCACATGAACTGAATTACTCCTGATATTAATCTTAAAGCAAAAGTGGTATAAAAGTAACCATTTATATAAAAGTAATAGCTCATATCTAACATTGGAGACAAATTATTTAATCTAACTGCTTTCACTAAACGTTCATCCTTGCTGACATTTCTCAGCATACACATTTGTTCCTCCTACTCTATTTGTGAAATTTTGTTAAAGTCTGGGGCTATGTAAAGGGAATCTGAATATTATCTCTCTCCATATGACACGTTTCTTTTTTTGATTTCATATTTAGAATATATTGTTAATTTAGAGTCAAGGCAAAATTATGAAAAAGAGGAACAGCAATACTATAGACTTTTAAATGCACATGTAAGTATTAGTGCATATTTATTATTTCCACAATGACAATAAAAAGGACCTCCAAATTTATTCCACCTCATACTATTTGCAGATGAAATATATATCCAAGAAGTAAGAAAACACTTTGAGTTTCTTACCAAGAAAAAGTGGTAGTTACTAAAAGAAGAGAAAAATTAGCATAGATTTTTCAGCCAGCCACAGCTTAACAAAAAGACTTTTGTACAAAAATATCTGAGGGATGGGAGTAACAAATATGCATTTATTTCAGAAGAATGCAAGTGAGAAGCAGAAGCAATTTCCATTATACTGACAGTCTTAAGTGCTTTTAGAGGAACATCTTAAAGTTACAAACTACTTGATGTCCTACTGGATGAAGCCAGTGGTTCACCTCACTCAGTCTACTGTGTTCAGCAACAGGAGATGCTCTTTAGAAACAACATAGGCATCTTTATTAGTGTTCTTTATACTTTATTACTGTCCCTTATATGCCAACAGCATTTAAAAACTTTTTATTATGGATGTTACAAGTTATACCCTGTTTTCTTTAGTGTTTATTTATGAATCTGATTTCTCTAAATTTAATTTCTTCCTAATATGCTGATACTTTCTGCCTTGACAGTCTCCTGTAACAACACCTTTCAGGAGTTCATTTCCTGCTATGTGAAAGAATACTTTCTTTTGTCAGATTAACTAAACTCCTGGTTATGTTATTTCCTTTTAAATGAATGTAACTTCCTCTCATCTCTTCAATTATCATGTTTTCAGCATTTTTTGGTATGGAAGTCTGTGCACTATGTCCAGGCTAATATGGCAGTTTTTTTCAAAAAGTCTTTATATACAAATGATTCTGGTATGTAAATATGTAACTTATAAAGCAAGTTAATGTAAGCTGAGGTAAACTGGTTCAAAGGGAAAAATAAAAAGACAATTTAAACACAGTTTGTATCTTGACAAAATAAAGTTTGCTATTCTGGGGAAAAAGATTCAGTGGACAAACAAGTTTTAAAATCTCTAAATCAAAATGTACAACACATTATCATCTTCATTACAAAGTTCATATAAGGAAACATCGATGTCAAAACATGACAGAACTAATATTTAGACAAACACTTCTACAGTTAATTTAAACGGCTTAACTGTACATAACTTGTTCCCATAATTACATCATTTAAAAAAAAACATTAAGAATGGGCAGAGTAGTCATTAAATATCTGTGGCTTTACTCATACAAATATAATTTTATTAGATGATGCAACTTCATGTGGAGCCTCCAATAACAGAAAAAAAATTTACCAGTAAGTTCTGCACTAAGGGAGAATGAAAGGCTTTATGATGTTACTAGGCTGTATCTCTGAATTTCTAATTTGGTTTGTTAAAAAAGGAGAATGCTACTCATGAATTAATAAAACTTCAATAATCTGCCCTGGTA
Source organism: Dasyornis broadbenti (assembly GCA_013397935.1). Taxonomy (NCBI): domain Eukaryota; kingdom Metazoa; phylum Chordata; class Aves; order Passeriformes; family Dasyornithidae; genus Dasyornis; species Dasyornis broadbenti. The sequence goes on from VZRN01006453.1 coordinate 592,839, forward strand.
TTTCTTTCTCATCTTAGAAGAAAGAGACACAGATTCAGCACTCAATGCAAATCCGCTATTTCCTATAAAAATAATTCACAGTAAAACAGACTTCAAAGTATATTTAGCATAAAGTTGAGTCATAAGGAGCATTCTGAAAACATGAGATACAGTGTGACTGTTCCTGTGATTTAACTCACCTTAGGGGGTAAAGCTTTGGAAGTCCATGAAAAAAAGTCCAAATCCCTTACTTCTTGGCTAGCATTAAAGACATTCTGAGCAACAAAGTTTGAAAAAAAAAGACATATCAACAAAGAAATGGGAACAAAGAAATACTGAAGGAAGAAGCTCAAGGTACTATAATGCAAATTTTCTCCTCAAGTAAATTTGCTGGTAGAATGTTTTGTAAAAGGGGAAAGTTCTGTTTTCCTAACCAAGTCACCTGAGTCCATTGCTCACCATGGCAAATCATCCATTACACAGAAACAGTTTAGTATGTCAAAAGCTCAAAATGGATGTAGTGTGTCATGCCATTTACTGAAATTAAGAGCCAGACATTTCTTATAAAGCTTGAGACTTCATGCACAGAAAAATCCCGTATTTCTGTTACAAAGAAACAGTAGTTGGTCCCACCACAAACCAGTTTTCTAGCAAGACCATCTCCTGGTCTGAAAGATGATTTCAACTAGTGCAGGACAAGTGTACATGGAAGTCACTAAGTCAGAACCAAGGAAAGGCAGAAGGGCTAAGCTCACTGTTGCTGAAAGCAGTTCACTTGCACAGAATGATTTCACCAGTTTGCACATCAAAAATCATACTTTTTAACGGAGCCAAAAATTTCGGTGCTACACGAAGAACAATTGCTAAGATTTCATTAGTTTTGTCAAACATACAATGCATTTACTATTTTATTATGAATAATCACAAATCAAATACAGCTGCCAGAGAGATGTCACTAATTTTATAACCAAATACCCACACTATAGAAATAAGCACTGCTGTTCTGTGTAATTTTTCCTCCCACAAAATAGTGGACACCATTTTTTAATCACTGAAAACATGAAAAAGAAGCCATCTTTTCTCCATAAATTTGAAATTTTACACATTTCAAAGAAATTTTCACTGTTCCTGTTAAATGAAAGAATAGTGTATATATTATAGCAGTGCTAATAATCATATTTCTGATTGAATCCCTTTGCCAAAGCACCCGTATTTCATCTATATGAATGGAAGTATCAAAATCTAATTTCCTATCCTATCCTGATACAGAAACCAAATGAAATCCCTGCTCAGCAGCCACATTATTATTTAACAATAGTTAAGGCAGTAAAACCTTTCAGGCAGAAACAAGTACAAAAACACGCTTGGCATGCCTCATCTGTATTCCTCAAAAAAGCACTAACATGTTAAAAGTAAGTAAATCTGCTCTTTCATCGCATGACAGAGGCAAATCATCTACGATATACTGCTTGCAAACATGGAGTTTCAGTAAAACAAATGATTTACCATTTTGACAAAAGGAGGGCAATTGTCAAAACACCAGCATTTTTGTAGAATTTCTGTACCTTTACCCAGAATTGAAGGAGGTAGCAATGCACTAGAGAGATATGCTTTGGGGCATTGGGGAAGGTGGGGAGGGTGTTAGGAAGATTAGCAAAGTAAAGGCTTATCAATTTGGCATAAAACTATGGCAACTATAAAAAAAGCCTACATTTGCCTAATGAGTATACTTCATAGGAACCCAATCTGCTTAAACTGTCTGAATTTACTACTTTGCAACATATCTCCTATTTTCTGATGGACTTCCCCTGAGAAACATGAATTATCCATAGCTAAAATATTTAGGTATCATTTCCAAGATCTATTTTCTCTGTCATATAGCTCTATGTGTAAAACATACAAGGGAAACTGATAGCAGTGAAATAGGACCACACTGGCCTAGAAATACCAAGAAGATCAAACAAGCTCTCCGTTGCTCTGGGAACTTGAGAACCTCCTGGCTATTGTAACACTAGTATACCAGTTAAGATTAACAGATCTGGCGTCTATTTGAGAACAAAGTTTGCATTCTGAAGAAACTACTAGATAGAAGCTTTGTATTTAGTCCTTATGCTACCATCTGTAGATGTAGTTAATGCTTTCAAATAAGACTTCACCTTCCAAGAACTAAAATTGATTTTGAAAATTCATACTTTTCCCAATAGATTTTTAACTTTCAGAGATTACAAAAAAATTGTTTTGCCATGAAAAATCATCAAAATATTAGGAAGTATTTAAAATATCAGTTATTATTTTCCAAAACTAAGGCTTATCTTAAACAGCCATCTCGACATTTTATCCAGCATAGTCTTACTCTCCAATTGCCTTCTATCATGCTTAAAACAATGGCAGAAATCTTTTGTCAATGTCCTTCAATGTTCCCACAGAACATTTAGATTCCTGAGGATCTGCAAACAAATACTGGAGCCTACATACTAATTTTCTTTCTTCCACTGCAATAATGGTGTGAAAAAATTGCCGTTTCTCAATCCTTGATTGCCCATGGTGGCTGGGGAATCGAATATAGTAGCTGGGCATCAGGGTACAATATTCCTTCTTATGAAGTTCTACATTTGAAATGAAGTAACAAGACCTTATCTTGAAGATGATTTTTTAACAGACAAGTTCCAGAACTTGACCAAGATAAAATTCTATTTCTTCCTAGTGTGCACTATTTTATATCATATGTAACTTGTGTAAGCATGTGTAAGCATGAATACGTAACTGTCTGCATAAGGAACTTAACCAGTATTTGTTCAAAAGCAGGTAACTGAATGCCGAAACACAGAAGGAAAAATAACTACCAGAGATGGAAACAGGCTTATCCAAGATCACAATCTATTCAATTCATAATCTCATAATCATATTACCTACAATGGATTGGATGCACAATTTCATATCAGGGGCTGCAAAGCAGTTCCTTGTGAAAAGACAAGAGCAACAAAAGAAGAGCTGAAGACTTTTTAAGTTAAATGACCACAGCTCAGATAAGTAAACCAGTGGTAACTACCATGGATCTCTGCTTTCCTATGATCACATCTTTAAATATAATAGCTTTGACAAAAATAGAGAAAATGCATTTATGAGATCCGCAATACTCAGTGTTTGCTTTATCATAAAATATCTAGTTAATGCTAATAAATATACGTAAGATACAGATACAATATATATATCAAGATAAAGAAAGGTCACAATTAACACTGCTGAGAACCTCTGTTATTTACTTGTTCACTGTTCCATAATACAGTGAAAAAACAGAATAATAAACTTTTTTTAAAAAAATACACTTTTTACATATTTTCCAAAATATAATGAGACATTTTATTTACTTAAGGAATTGATTATAAAAAGCCTGTATATTTAAACATGACACAGCAATGTAATTGGAGATGATAAGTCTGCACACTCAACAGAGTTGAATAAAAATGGAGTCTAGTAAAAGTATTGTGACATCTATTTGACCAGGGAATACAATGCCTAACTCATCCATTTGATTTTCCATTTCCATTTTCAGTCATGTGAAAGAGTTTCTCCTGTCTTCCTTTTAAGCCAAAACTGGTTGAATATCTTGGTTCCAAAAAATCTTGTACATTAACAATTTTTTTTTTACTGTATTCTGCTCAAAATGTCATTCAGCTACCCAAATCAAAAGAATTAAGCAAATATGAATTATATCACAATTTAATCTATCAAAACTTCAGCATTTATTACTTAACTGAACATCCTCTTCTGAGTAAGTCATTCATCTCTACAGGATGCACCAATCAAATATGACAACTCACAAAACACAGCCCTTTTTTTTCCAGACAGTTCAGAGAAAAAAAAAAAATACATAATCTGAAGCATTTTCAACTTAGTAATCACCATAAAAATATTTTAAAAGTTTCTACCAAGAAAGTAGTATCTGTGCAAAGAAAGTATCTAGTAAGAAAGCAGTATGCTAGACTAGCATGCTGTAAACACTTAAGGCATTCAAAAGTCAGCCTCTGAACCTCGACCTACATTTTGTCACCTTTAAGAAATAAAATATTAGAGAAGTATTTTTTTATCCTTTATCTTCTTATTATTAATCAAACCAACAAATCTTATTGCTTATATATTGTCATAATGAAATTCCATAGTTTCAGGACATGCTCAGTCCTCTTAAAAATCTGAAAATGAGAGATGTGCAAAGAAACTTTTCATCCGAAAGTAGCTCCAAACACATCTCCTGCACATGCCTGCATTGTTATAACAGTTGCTTTTTGCAAGTAAGCCTTTTGCAAATAAGCCTTTTGCTGTGTTGGCTGCCACTTACTGAGCAGAAGCTAATTCGAGACATATGATTGGCTATCTAAAAGAAAATTAAGCATATCTAACACCTCCTAACAGTCTAAAGGGTAACAAGCTAATACACAAGAGTGTTTAAAAAACCCACCAAAACAAGAGAGAATCTTTTATCTAAACTTTACAGACACAGAGAAATGTTTGAAGTCTGGATGTTGTTTCTCACATTTGATTGTACCTCACCTCCTTATTCAAATGAAATTTGAATTCACAAAATTTTATTATCAAGATTGAATGTTCAGTTATTCATGACAGACATTTCTTTCCAGGCTTCTCTCACAGACTGTATGCTCTTCCCTAAAACTACATGTATACCAGAGCTGTATAACATATGCCAACCAGTAAATCCTTGCTAACCACAGACAACAGCTGAGCTCAAAAATATTCCCTTCAACAAGTAAAAAGGTATTGAAGATAGCTACACTAAAAAAAAGCCCCACAAAAACCCACATAAACTAAGAAAAATCTAGCAGAATGTAATACCCATCTAGATGTAGAACATTTACTGAAGTTAATTACTTAGCCAATATAAACTCACTTTTATCATGGGTAAACTGGTAAAATTCAACTACTGCACAGAAATATTAATATTTCATGGAAGTATAATATAGCAATTTTCTAACGGGTACCAATTTCTAAGGCAAAAAATACAGGCAAGACTTTAAACAAAGCTTATTGTTTTCCATGTTTTCATATATTCTACAACAGACTAGAAAAACACTGTGATGATAGGCATATTTGAGTGACTGATTTCTGAGTACAGAAATAATTTGCTTCCCAAATGCAAATTTAAAATAATTTCCCCAACAAGGATTCCAGTGAAAGATATCTACAAAGAGAAGTATATCCACAAATAATTCGTAGACAAGAAGAGGTATTCACATCATATAACAGTATCTGTCAAAACAGCCACAGTGGATTATGAATTTCCAGATTTAGCTACTAGCAAATAGCATTTAGTTTCACTAAAATTGGGAATATCTCAGTCTTCTATAACCAAAATATATGAACAGCATGATATTACTGGTTCCAGGTTTTTAATTTAATGAAATATTTCTTAACTATCTTCAATTGCAGCGGCAGCTCACTCATGTAAGATGACAAATCAAATCTAAATAGCAGTACTTGTAATTAGATCTGAATATCACATTCTGCCCAGAAGAAAACAAGGTACTGCCCACTCTAAGGAATGCATGAAAAGAGAAGAGCCAGAAAGGCCTGCCCATTCATAAATCTTTTGAGAAACATTGGTTTGGCTAATACAGTTTTTCCTTTTTATCTTTTACATTTTTCAGAAAAGTGTATCTTTTTTCCAGAAAACATGTAATCTTTAAACTGTAGTGATGATGATGATCAATTAAGTTATTCAAATAAATTCTGTTCACTCTTATTATAAATTAAATGTTTGTCTTGAAGCTTTGGTATTGTTTGATTAGCTAAGAAAGTGATAACTTAAGGATTCAGGTGTAAAACTCTAAGAAAAATCCACAAAACCCAGAGCCTAAAGAACTTCTTGTTTGTTTGTTTCAAAAAAGCATCAATTAGATTGGTTCACCGTCGGCTGCAAGGCTCTTCTGAAATCACGGCACCAGCGGACCACTTCACAGACAATGCCATCTAGCATAAGAAATACCTGGTGCAGACTACAATATTATTCTGCTTTTTTAATAGCAGTTCTTGCACTTCTTTTTCTCTTCCAGAAGAAGAGGCTTCAACATAAAAAGCCTCATACCTTTCTACACTCCACCCTCATTACACAACAGCCCTCCAAAATGCAAACACATATAAGGTTGTATTTGATAATTAAAACATCGTTTACCTCAGGACTTTTTGCAGCCTTAATTAAAGAAAGTCTTGTAATGAGGATAGAGTGTACTTTTGCATATTTTTCAAAGGCACCTTTTACTTACGTCAACAGGTACCAGAAGGCTCTTGCCAAGATGTTGATTAAAAGACAGACACCAGGCTTCAGTGTAACCATTCATGTTAGGAACATACTTCTTTATTGTTTCATCATTCAGCCTCAGCCAAACACCATCATCATTGTGGATCTATGGGAAACAAGCAACAAGAACGAGCCATGCCCTCCTGTAACTGTTCTGCAGCTAGCAAGGATTAACAGACTTCAGGCAGACAATAGCAGCAAAGAAGCAACGATCTTTACAATGCTGACGGAATCCAAGCAGAGCTAGAGGAATATTGGCAAAATCAGAATTTCAAAGCAATGGGAAGCATATCTTTTTATAAATCAGGGTGTGAAGACAAATTTAAATCAGATCATGCAATAATAAGAATTGCTTTGAAATAAAAGAGGAAAGAAAGCTAAGCCTTCATAAGCTTCACAAATTCCCCACTTTGAATTTTTCAATTGCTGAAATGACTTAGTAAATTGCAAAAATATTCCTTGTATATGAAGTTATAATGTAAGCAAAATACATGCATAATTGTCTAACACACTAGTAGTGACCTTTCAGATCTGTAAGTGAAAGATGTAATGCAAAGGACATCTACATCTGAATTTTTGAGTGGAGTTGAAATAGTAAGTAGTTAAAAGCTAAATCTTAAGAAGTATTATTATAAAACAAACTGCAGGAATTTTCTTTCCTTCTATCAGAGCCTCAAATGTTTGTTACACAGGTTTTAAAGTAAGTAAATTAGAAGGAAATGGACAGCTTGGAAACTAAATTAGTAAATTTAGATTTTTGCAATTTATGGTCTTAAGTTTTACGTGTCAGCATCTAAACATGGAAAAAAACCCATTACTTGCATAAATTACCTTTACATCTTATCCCAATTTTCAACAGAAATGTCTTATTGATTACCTCGTCAATGAAAGTGATGGATCCATTGACTTTCACTATGCCTATTTGCTCACTCTGAAGGGAAGGGTGGCTACGGATACGAAGCCCTGCACTGTCCTTGGCCACAAATTTGCGAACCTAAGAGAAGCAAAGAAAGAAAGTAAGGAAGAAAAAAATTGGAACAGAGCTCTCAGAGTAAAAAGAAATAGGTTTAACAGATTCTGAAATGCCAGTGACAAGACAGCAGTCTTAAGAGTTACAGTTTGTTGCTAGTTTCCCATGGCTGCTGCATATAACTCCACTTTGTTTTCTAATCAATAAAATTATAATGTTCCAAAAAAAACATAATGTAAGCATGCATTGATTCAGTCTTGGAAATATTTCTGTTATTCCCTACAATAATCAGTATAAGCTTCTGATTCTTTTAATACACACATTTTATTCACTGCTGAAAATTTCATTGGATTTGCCTTTTCAAATTTATTATTTCTCCTAGTAGATCAGCCTGGGATTACAATTTCTCAGTTGTGCTACTGTACTAATCTCTTTAGTCAGTTTTTTGACCAAAATTTGGATATTTTCCTTAGCTCAAGAGTTTAACTAGCAATTTTAAAATAAAATGATCTTTCTACTTCTTTATCTTTCAAATAGCCATTTCAACAATTTCTATATTTCTCACAGGAAGGTTAGAGCAGAGGTTCCTTGCTATTAGGTGGACTTACTACAGCCCCCCAAAATCTCCCATTTCACTATCACTTTTTTTACCATTCAAACATTATCAAGCACCTGCCCCATAGAGAACAAATATAAGTCATCCTATTGGTCTCTTAAAACCAGAGATGCATTATTTTCTGTGCATATGGTATAAAACCATTATTTTGAAAGGTTATTTTCAAACTCAACAGGTGAAAGTGACAGAAGTAACAATGGAAGTATGGATTTAATCTGTAACAACATAAAGCACAGAATGATATAGAAGGCATAAACTCAGAGATACATAATGAAAGATAAGTGCATGAATCTATTTTCCCTGAAGAAATTATTTGTTTTAAGAAATGGTATTTATTCTGAGGCTGATTTAAAAAACAAAATACAAAACCAACAAAACCCCAAAACCAGAAGCATGTAAAGGATTTCACACAAGTTACTCCTAAATGTGCAAGGTTTTGCTTATTTACAATCCTCTTATTCATAATATTTAGATTCTCACAACAGACAAAACTAAGACTCTCAAGGTCCTTCTAAAAGTATAAAGTTGAATCACTGCTGACAGCATCTTCAACACAGACAAGCCTAAGAACAAAGCCTTGCCAAATTAGCTGTCCTTGCATCACGTTACTTCAGAAAATCGTATGACAGTTTGCTAGAACTTGGATTAAAAACTTGAGTTTAGAGGAGGAACTCACATTCAAGATTTTGAGCATGCACAGGCCTGGAAGAAATCTTTTTCCTCCTTTGCAACACCTAACCTAACTAGTTAATAAAAAACTTCAACCTATAACTAGTAACTGCTTAAGGATCAGATCACTGACAGACAATGTAATAAAAAACAGATTAAGAGTTCTCTCTTATGCTCGTTTCTGACCATGATGAAAAACTTAATTGTCTGTGTCTTCCTTCTGCTATAAAACCTCTTTGCTTGGAATGTTTCTGTACAGCACTGTATATGGTTTTGTAACTCTGCCCTATAACATCTCTGTAGCTAGTTTTTCCATGGAGAATACACAAGCTGGATTCCAGGTAAAAAAGTGACTATGGCAGAAAGGCTGAGCAACTAGGATTTACATCACCCCCACAGTGCACAGCAGTTTTCAAGAGCTTTTATGCTGTGCTTTCTTATTTGACACATCTGCAAAGAGGTACACCTCACACAACAGAATGTGTTCTTGTATAGGACAAAGCAACCCTAACAAGGGGGTTGACTTTCTGTGAAGGCATGAGAAAAACCACCCCCAGCTCTGAGCTTTTGAGTTTGGTGGTTGCTCTTTGGTTTCACAATTCATGCTAGCTACTTGCTGTGTTAGGACAGTAGAAACCAACAAAACATGTTAGTGACCAATCATTCTGCTATCAGTCTTGCACCTTCAAATTTAGCTAAATTAGGATAATTTTCTTCTAATTGGTTCCAACTACCCTGAATTACATCACATAGCTTGAAAGAATGTGTTCCTCAATAGGATGTGGAATGAAGTTTCCTGCAAATTACTTAATTTAAGCTTCACAGCTAATAAAGAGGCAGCAATTCTTATGGCTCATATACCCCAAGTTGAATAAAGATCACTATCATAATCTCCTTCAGATTCATCTGACTTCAAATAGCAGAATGAAGAATACACTTATAAAATCATACAACAGTAACCACTTTCAACTTGCAATTCGAGTAAGGTTTGGCTACAAAACTGCAATGTTCCAGTGCCTCAATGAAAGTATTTTGGTGTTTTTAGCTGAGAAGAGATCACCACTAAGAATGCACTGTTAGTGTCCTTTGGTTATCTGAAATTTCATGCTGACAAAGACGATGAAGGTTTCAGTGCTCAACTAAGCCTTTTGTCTCAGCAAAACATAATTTGGTATATTGGACTGTCTCTGACTGATACAAATCTGCATTCTTGGCTTCAGAAACATGGAGCATAGTATAATTATTACCCTTCCGTCTTACTTATAATACTGCTGTTCATATACAAAGAATTATCCTAATCTGGTTTGTTGTGTGATTTATTACAACGACAACTGATTAAATGATTTACCATGAAAGGTCCAGTTATTCCGCAGGCTCTACAGACACTATGTACAAGACAAAGATGGCTCCTTTTTCAAAGAGATTACAACTTGGAACCAGAAATCAGACATTCAAGTAGAACAAGACAGGGAGAGGATTAAACAGTACATAATGTCTCAGAACACCAGAGGACTGACTTTTGTCAAGTACTTTTAACTATCATGAAGACTGTTCCTTGACAACACAGAGTTATGTACAGACAAGTCACCCCAATTTCCATTGCAATAAATAAAAAGAAAAATAGAACTTCAGCAATTTATCTCATATCTAACCAGATTCTCTCAACTTGGGGACAGCAAAACAACACATATGATGATCAGCTTGGGTGGAGCTGTGTGAGATAAATCTCCCTCAGTAAGAATTGGGAGTTCTAATTAAGATAATGAACTAACCAGGAAGTCTTCCTTCCAAGAGAAGGGAGAAAGTCTAAAAGAAGCTTTTTGGGGGGAAAATGCAAAAGAGACCCAGTGAAGGATAAAATGTTGCATGGAAATGAAAAGCATTTATTATTTTTGAGGCATGGCTGCAGGGAAAAAGAATCTTGTTAGTGACAGAAGCAGATGCTGGATGCATTTTAAAGACTGGGGAACCATACAACAAAGTTACTGTCTCTGGATTATCCCAAAATCTAGAAAAAACGAAATCAGGATGCACTGCATAGGTAAAAAGTTGTCAAAAACCTGATCCTTTTTGTAACCATATATTTTTTAACCACCTTCCCAGTTTTAGTGTGATGGGGATAGACAACCTTGTGGTATTTCAGAATTCCACATATTTTAATACAGGTTTATTCCACAAAAAAACCAAATAAATTCAGCACCTCATTCAATATTCCTTCCTTTACATCTAAGAGGAAGTGCAAGGTAGTTCCCTCATCTGGCATTGTCCTCATACCACTGCCACCCATTTCAGCTTACTTGCTTTATTTGTGTCTACTTCAGTCCTTCAAGGTGGGATGATAAGGTGAAATGGGGATGTCAAAAGCTACAGAAAGGATACCTTTAAAAAACAATTATGCCATTCTAAGAGAAAATGTGACTAAAGAGATTGGTTATTGATTTTATATTGACTGACGATGCTTACGACAAAACACACAAAATCTTGGTAAGGTTTTTTTCACAATTAATTTTGTGGTACAATACAGGAAAAAAAAGAACTAATAATAGTGCAAAATTCTGTCTGTGGCTTTAATAATAGCTGTGCAATGTTTGTGTGACACGCCAAGGCAAAGGCAGTTTCTGTGGAGCTTCTAATAGTTTTATGAATGCATATACAGAAAGAAAATGAAATTAAATTGTTTCATTTTATCCAGTATATAAATTTCATTCCATTCAGCACTTGAAAGTCTGCAACACTACTATATAAAAAAGTATATATTAAACAATAACAAAATCCCACCCAAACATAACTATCTGTTTTGGGGTTTTTTTCAGTTATCCAAACCTTGTTTGGCTGAGGCTCTGCTTTTGGTTTAATAAGTTGGGTTCCAGGAGGTATCATTCCTTTTGGAGGATCTTTTACTTTCACTTCTAGTCCAGCATCTATAAGCAAACAAAGACTAAGTTTAAAAAAATAAATATAAGGGGATATATTAGTTAAACAGTAACTACAGTTTATCTGTGCTACAACTCAGAGTAGACAAAATAACCACTTACTCATCTGTCTGCCAAAATCAACACCTGCAGTTGCTTCATGGTGCAAAGTATTAATTTTTGAACATTTCTACTTTCACATGTGGAAATTTACAAAGATGCAGTTCCATGTTATTAGATATCTGTCACACTATATGTAGAAAGCACTACCAGGTACTTTCTTATCCTAATAGTATCTGTAGGGTTATGTTTCAAGTAATGGTCAACACAGGGTTTAATGTTTGAGAGGTGCAAGTGAAAGCTTCTGGAGAGGCAGTAGCTTATACAATGCTGTACTACTGCAGAAAGAGAAACAGATACCAGAGCCTGAAAAGCCACTTTAGACAACCAGAAAAGGCCTATAATGTAAAGAGTTGGCATCGTTAATTATCAATGCTGTTATAAAACCTGAAGGCACTGGAAAGTGACATTCTTGTTTGTGAAGAAAAATGCATGCAAATACATGGTGAAGAAAGACACAAAAATTTAGGTAAAAGATAACCATGAGTAATAATTTTAAAAAAAGTTGTCTCAGCAAGCACTGTTAAAGGCAAAGTGCAACAGTAGGTATTTTCATTTTTTCTGTTTCATTTTTCAGAGTGACCCTCTGAAGAATAACATCTTAAAAAGAAGCATCGGGACCTAACACTAAAACTGTTGGTTTCACTAACATTCTTTTAAAAAAGTTTAGCAGTAACAGAAGGAATCTACAGCATAAAGAACATAAAAAGTTTGAAACAAAGAGAAACTGTACCAGTACTTAAGCACTCAAAAGTTGACAGAATTATGGGTCAAGCATAGGTACATGAAAGCTTCAGAGGGCACTGTCTAATATAATGATTGAACCAGGACGTTTGTTCCATTGCAGAAAAATGGCATAGGTATTTCAGTATACTCATACCTGTTTAATAACAAAGGTTAACACTTACATGTATAATTTCTAAAAGTTTGCCCTACTCAATGATTGAGGATGGTAGAAACTGAAAAAATGTAACAGCAGCTGATTTAAACTACAGTGTAAAATTTGCTCCATAGATGACACACTGGAAAAAATACAATGCAAGCTCCAGTGAAGCAAATGTTCCTGTTTGAGGAACAGATATAACCATTAATAATAATATTTTATGCATGTTTCGTAGTTAACACACAAAATCAAATTCCATTCCAATTCTATGTGAATTATGTGTATTTGTATATACAAGTATCACTGTGTGTTTACAAAAGGTGCTGAACAATATTGGAAAACAGGAGCTGCTGGTGCTCGTGAACTCACTCAAACCCTCTTATCAGATGTGGGTCTAGCTACAACACTTTGAATGTTTCTACTACCATCTTCACCATACCACCAGTAAGACTAACATGAGAACATTTAAGATACACAGTGTTTTGAAGGGCACTCTTTCCACCACATGCTGTAATATCTAATAGTGCAGTTCCCAGGACTGGCAAGATAACTAAAAGGTTTACAACAAGGAATGAACCAAAAGCATTTAAAAATTAGAACAAATAATTAAGAGTTCAGGTAGAGTCTCAGTTAAGACCACACCTTCTCAATTTTCCAGAACAAATGACAGTATCTATTCCAGCATCGTCAGGAACAATTTCCCCTTTCCTTAGGTTCTTCAGTGTTGGGCTGGGTTTTTTCCCCCTTCAACTATACTGCTCTGTCACTCTCAGCTGAAACAAGACATTCTTCTTTCAGCACTGAGAGATGAGAATGAGAGAGTCCGTTAATGTGGTAGTCAACCACACTTTATATACATGATTTGCAACATATATTCCTACTTCCATGTGAGACTATCTGTGGTCTTTTTGCCTTCCGACAAAGAGTGATTTAGCTAGAAGGCTTCCGAATGAAAACTTGGCTGCTAAGTTTTGCTATGAGCTGTAATATTAAATCTTATGAGCACCAAGACATAAATGTATCAGTATACAAAGTGAATATAAATTTATGCTTAAATATAGTGAAAATTAAGTACCTATTTCAATGCCATCTATAGTAACATGAATTGTATAGAGACCAACAGCTCCAGGAGTCCAGTTTGCACAGTATGTACCATCATTATTGACTCTGATCAACATGTTTTCACTGGGTCTAGGCATAAAAAAAACAATTAAAATCATTAAACAGTTTCTTCTTGGGCATCATATATGTTATATATGTAATTATTAGTATAATGTTTAATTTTAAAACTACTCCTTTTTTTTCTTTAGCAGATCATTTAAATACAATTTTTCCCCTTCCAATGCACTAACCTATTACGTATCATGAAAATGTAATCCCCTATGCCACATTTATTTACAGCAAATGATAAAGGAACACATTCCAAGAGTAGATAATACAAATAAGAAAACAATATTGAAACAATTAAGAAATAAAGCTTTTAAAAAAAAAAAAAATCACTACATGTAAGCAAAAATAATACTTGACTTTTGTGTTTCTACCTTCAGACATGATTACCTGTCAGTCACACTTGGGAGTCTGGGTGTAAGCAAAAGTGACAGATCACATTAAGAGTCCCTATCAAAAAGAAATTTTTTAATGTTTACCTCTTTGGCGTTGGTGAAGCAAAGCGTAGTTCTTCAAAAGAATAATTTTCGTATGCCTATAAACAGATTAAATTCAAACATAAAATCAACAGTTATCAGTTACACCTCTGTCTTGAATAAAAGAAAGCAGAGCATTTCCTTAAAGAACACATCAATCTAACTTCACACTCCCCACAAGCATTGACCAGGGAATCTGAAACAAATTTCAAAGCACATATATATACATCTATATATATACGTATATATGCACACCTGAAAGAGTATCTTCACTGTCTCATTAAATAGCCATTATTCAGATTAAGAAAGATTGCTACTGCTAACAAAAACCTTGTCAGGTTCTTCTAATCTGACTTGTACAAAACCCCTTTGAATCCAGGCAGCATACAGAAGACCACGTGAAGATAAGAAAGCAAGTATGTTGCAGGTCAAAAACTGCAAACCAGCTCAGGGGATTGATCAATGAAATTTCAGATCCTTTTTCTTTCTACTCCAAGTGAGGATAAAATTCTCTCAACATTGAGGTGATCCTTTTATTGATTTCCACTACAAAAAAGGTCTGGTTCACTTCCACAGTGTCTTGTTTTCACAAGATCACTGCTCTGAAAAGCCCTGTAAGTAGTGGCAGTCCTAGAAGTGTACAAAGTCTCTCAAGAGAATCTCTTCGGGCTGCAATACTTGCTGAGTTACCAGATTACCCTGTTAAGTCAAAATCAACAAAAGGTTGGATAAGAACATTTGAACATATATGAGGAACAGCCATTTTGGGTCCCTGTATAAGGATATAGTTTAAGGGACTGAGAGCCAAGACAACTTATTATATATATTCTCATGAAGTGAGAAACTAGATTTTATAATCATATTTAGGTGTTTGTAGCAAATACTCAAAATGTGCAGCCTGGTATAAAATGAAAATACCAGGAGACATCTACATTTTACATTGAAACAATAAAGCAGGCAGGGAAATAGAAGAGAGTATTTACAATGTCTTGAATTCATACAGTATGGGAAAACTCCCTGGAAAAGCACTAAATATGAAAATCAAGAATGTTTCAACAAGAGAGACCATTTTTTAATTTAACCTTGGTTTCTTTTTACTTTTATCTTTATGAAGATTCATACAGTTATTATCTACTAAGGGGACTTTAAATGAATCCTTCCATTTTCATATTAGCTTAGCTTAATTTCTATTAAAAAAATGATTACATATTAACCAGCTAATATTAAGAATTCCTCACTCCATCAAATCTATAAAAGAGTTTTTGAAAACCCTGCACGTGCACCACCATCATTTACCCCAGAGCATCTCATGCATTGCAAGATATACCACCCTAAGAGCTGTGTGAGCAGATTTGACACCTATCACTGGAAAAGAAGTAGCAGATACCTGTGGACAGTGGCTATCATAAATATCATGTAAGTCCTAACTTGAAATAAAAAAAAAAACAAACAAACAAACAAAACAAAACAAAAAAACCACACACCTCTCTCAGTGATATAGACTCTCTGGTTGTAAATACCTTTTCAGCTACGTGAGTTAGCAAGTTCTTAAACCATTTGTTGTACATTACATCGACTTAATAGTTCTTTCATTGATCCATTAAGACACTATTCATACCCAGCTGCACTATTTACACATAGGTAACTGCAGCACTATTCTTTGCAAAAAAACCCCCCTGTACCCTCTAAAAGGTGCTAGTTCACTGGTTCTGCCTCACCAATAAATCCATATTGATTATACCAAGTATTATCCTCCTTTACCTCCTCGTTAATCCTGTCTCCTTAAGCTGTGCAAGTGTTAGTTGTACACAAGATGTGACATCTCTCAGCTGGGTCAGCATGGTACACATATGTAAATTTATTGCATGTGCTATACTAAACTCAATCAAATCAACAGTAGCTGCCGTTTTCACCTCTTTAAAAACTATTCCTAGGAAAGTCTCTGAGCTGATCCATTTAACAGTGACTCATTTCATCAGATGCTGCTTAATACATATGCATTTGTATGACCTTCTTACTATACTGAGCTCTGAGCTTTTCCTGTGTTCACCTGTTCTAGTTTTAAATATATATTCACTATAACACTCCAACTCTGTATGAATATACTGGTCTGACTTTCCCTTCACCATTTCAATACCTGTTTTTATCTCTCCTGAGTGACTCAGACTAAGTTGTTAATCTGTCTAATCAAAATCAAAGACAACTTTACTTTTCAATGCTAATCCAGTCAAACTGCTTTAGAGTTTAGGCGACTGGCCCTTTTGATGTACTAATTTTATGCTGAACTTATATATAATTAGTTTGCAATTAATATATTTTCAGATTGTGACCAAAAGTAAACATACATTTTTCCTTCCCTGTTGTATATACCTTTACAAACTGTGAATGCTGAATTTTACAGTGACATTGATAAAACGGCAGTAACTTACCTTCATCATTGTAATAGCAATATATCGAGCTTCTTTTACTATCATTGGCTCATAGGAAGAATCAAGCTTTGGTGAAGGAAGTCCTCCAAAGGTCAGATCATTGCTTGGGGAAACAGCTGTTGCAGGACTGCCTGGTATCCGCTGCACTTTTTTAACTTGTTCTTGTTGCAAAGATGTTTTTTTCTGAGAAACAGGAATAGCTTTGACTTCTACCTGTAATAAGATGTAGAATAGGGAAGATGATTTAGTGAGAAAACACACACACATTCATTTAAATTTGATGCAGTGGTGTGACAAAGTGCTTAGAGCACTCATTGTAAATCCAACTGTGTAGAAACCCAATGTATCTATACTTAATCTGCAAAGCCAGGCACCGCATCTTGGAAAGATGCCAATATACTGGGGAGAAGCACCTGACTGACTCAGTAACACCATCAGTACAGGCTGGTCCCAAAGCACTCCCTGGGAAGCAGCACACAGTTTGGTATGCCTAGTGAAGTTTTCCCACAACAAAAAAAAATGCAACAAAGTAGAGCCTTCCAAGTGAGTGCACAGGTTTTGAAGTGAATCATCATTGCTCGCTAGATCTGGATCAGCAATGGCCAGATTGGATCTTGACTGGCTCTGCCACCTCACACCAGCACTGTACATTTATATTGTGCTCTTCAATGCATATTTTAAATGACTTTTTTCCCCAGAGGTACCACAGATCTCCACTAGTGTGGGTAACAGCTGCACACAATTTTCTGAGGCAGACTACCTGGAAAGTAAGTTTGTGTATTATTCATCCTAAATCTGCAGTAAAGTGCAGATGTTTAAATACTGCAGTTTTCACACAGTTTTATCCATTTTTGACTTTATTTACCTAAAGTTACATCACTGCATTGCACACTGAATGACTCCAAAAAAATTATTAAATTGAATTAAGATTTTTGTCACTTTATACATATATGAACAGTGATTAAATAATAAATCCAGCAATAATATTGCTAGTATTCTGACATATCCTTTTCTTGACTGATAGGATAACATCACTACTTAAGAGTTTTCTTCTTGCTCTGTCACTAATATAAGTCTGTAATCACACATACAAGTTTCACTCAAGCAGTGTTTGTGACTAAGATGATTCCTGTGTTACTGTTGTAGAACCACTGTTCATTATCAGGTTTACAGCTCACTGTAAGACAACTCTCAATTATTATATTATATACAAAGAATAGATTTGAGAGCTTTTATCACAGGAATCATGCCTTTATAAAAGGTTTTTCATCTACATTTGGGCTTGAACAAAACCAACCATTCCACCGTAGTAGTGGCCTTTAAAACACAGAAGTAACCTAATCTATTAGGACTACATGAAAACCATTTTATGCTTGTTTTGTTTGCATTGCTTTACTGCTTCAAATCAAGAAGACCACTTTTATACATACCACATAGGTTTTAGCCCAAAATGTGCAGTTCTTCTAACTCTACTTGAGGCTGCCAAGACCATATCCTTTCCAGTAGTAGAGATTAGTGGTTAACTGAAGAGGCTGAAGGCAAACACCAGTCCTTGCCAGTTATTTTTACTAACTGCAAGGACTACAGGAACTTCCAAGTATTAGAAACAGAAAAGGGAAGAGTATTGTTCTAGTCTAAAATAAAGTAATTATAATGTGGTCCATCAATGTGCTTCCAATTCTGTTCTTGCATCACACGGTCTATGGTTTATAATACTCTTTTCCTGGCTTACAAATTAAAAAATGGATTCTTGTCACCTTAACATCATCACCATCCAACCTCACTTATGACTGATTATTTATACAACTACACATGTGTGGTTCATTACAGACAAGTTATAAATTGCATGGAAGTGTGCTGGTATAATACAGAATTTGGTAATTTTGTGGATTTAGAGGTAAGAAAGCCTGACTGCAATGAACTTATGAATGCCACTTTCTGTCCTATACAAGAGTATTCTGTGGAAAACCTACAATAAAAACTAGAAGACAGCAAGATGAAGCAAAACAGCCAAGATTACAATAATTACCTTCATATTAGGAACATGAACAACATCCCCATACTGGTCTTTTGTTTGTACTGTAATAACAGTTGGCCAACCACATCGAATGTCATCCTTATTCAGAATCAAGGATGTTTTTTGAGGATCAGCATATGAATCTGGCTGAAGCCACCTACAACAAAGAAAACCACCTAACATTAAAATGTTTTACAACCCCCAAAAGAGAAATTCTTACTCTGTACAAGTGTGACATAGAGCTAAGAAAGGACACAGAAGATCTGAATGCCTGCATGTTTTTAACTAATGTATTAATGCAAACGATAGAGCCAAATAGTTTAATGTAACTAATATTTAAAATAACTACGACTGCTCTATAGCCAGTTAAACAGACAAGCAACAGTGCAGTTTTACCTTGCGAGTCGTCCACCACTTGATCCTGGAACACAAGCAATGAAATCCTCCAGAAATGACTGCTCATTGCTTTGTACCTGCAGTGGAAGACTTCCTTCAAGAGCTTCCAAAATGGTTGGTGAGTGAGAGAGTGCCAAGCCTTTCCCAAGAATGCCTGAGTGAGATTTGCACACCTTTTTTTTTTTTTTTTTGGCAGAGGTTGGGGGTGAAAAGAAAGACACATAGAACAGCTTTTCAGTAACATGTTGACACTTCCCCATAAAGTGACACAGTTGGGACAGACATTTATGTCATTGAAAACCATTCAATGAGAAGAATAAACTTTACCCTGACAAAACCTTAAAAAAAATCATCTCAGTCTATTAAACAATAATGTATGCCAAAAGGGGTAAATGACCTTGAGTTGAGGGGAAATTCTGGAGGAAAGAATAGGGTAACATGTTAAAAGTATCCTAAACAGCTGATTTCTAAGCAGAATGAAAAAAGCTGTTCTGAAAATGTGACTAATGAGCATGTTTCAAAAGAAAAAAGGCCAGAAATATAGCTTATAGAAACACAGATCTCTTACTGCATGCACATTCCTAGCTCACATTTTGAATTAGAATACAGAGGGTCCAAGAACAGATTGATGAAAAAGTATTTCTTCCAAGGACCATATGATTCCTCCTGGACAATTTCTGTTTACTGAGTTGTTATCTAAGGCCTATGCAATGGTGTTAGACTGTAGCACTGAGAACTGTGACAACTCAATTTCAAAACAGTTGCCCTGAAGATAACTAGAAAGGAGAGAGAATATGGAAACTCCTTTTTCACAGTTCATTGTTTGCTGTGGGCTACACACGGAGAGCTCCTGACCAGCATTAGCTCCCCTTGCACCCAACAGAAGGCCATCCGCAAACCAGAACTGCAATCACATTATCTGGGAGTTGATCAATGTCACTCTTCAGCTGAAAAAGTGATTTTATTTCTCTAATTACAAAGACACATGAAACTGATTTTGGTAACATTTAAAACTTGGTAAACAGTGCAACTTCAGCTAAACAGATATTCTGAAATACTTGGTCATCTAACATTCTTTGTGACATTGTATGCATTTTTCTTCTCAAGCATATTAATTATTAAAAAATTATTTAATGTAAATACTAAAATTCTGTATAATTTTCTTAAGCTATTTCATAATAAACTGGATTCCATTCCATTATAAAAACCTTACAAATTATTTTCTTCTGTAGCAAAGATTCAATGCAATTACGTGCTTAAGTATATTGCAATGGATAGAAAACCACAGTATACCTGTAAGGCAGCCTCTTCAAGTATCTCAAGATCCTCTTCAAACTCACTACCTGCTGGAAAAATATAACAGTTATAACTGACAGTTATCCACATATTACAGAATATAAAATTAAATTGTTTTGTGAAGCCCTTTATATTACAAAATTCAAGTTTGCATAGTAACGTGTCATACTGTTCAATCAGCAGCTGAAATATGAGATATGAAATATGGTCAACATGCGGTATTGTGTAGTTCATTTGCGTATGCACTGAACAAGTTACATAGAACAAAAATTTGGTGCTTATCTTCTTATCTCCAAGACAATATGTATGGCAAGTCTTTGGATGTGACTAGATACTTTTATAAAGATTTTTTGAGGTCAAGATGCTTTCTGGGCAGCAGTACCTGTAAGTATGCAACAGCTGCTCCCTTTTAAGTGCTTACCTTTGTAAAATTATTTGAAAACCTGATAAACTCTGCACAATTTTGTAAATTATGATTCCTCCTAAAACATAAAGCTCAAATACATACTATTACACAGTATTTTTTTCTCACAAATACAACTCAAAAGTCTGATTCCAGGATGACCAAAATTGCCAAACACAGTCTTTTAGCAGAAGAGAAAAACAGATAAGGTTACCATATTTCTACTCTCTCTCAAAAACGTCACGCAATTCTACTAGTCAGAAGAAAGAGAAATAAGAAATATCAAGTCCCAAGGCATTTTTAAAATTCAAAGAAATAAAGACATTTAAGAACTGCCATCAGAAATAAACTTCTACCAATTTTTATGCAATTGAGAATGTAATAATGTTAAATACATCAACCAATTTCACACTGCTGTGTAAGTCAGATCTTGGTCATAGACCAGATCTTCTCTTGGGAAGAAGTATCTTAAATTTAAGTCTTGAAGAACAGGCAAGAAGGATGAACAACCTTTTGAACATGTATTTTCCTAACACACGAAGAAATCGCTTTCTGGTCCATCTTCCTCTGACGCAGAAGAGGTTAAACCTTGTTATGTCCTTCAAAACACTTTTCTTTTTAATGTTTCTAGAGGAATACTTACACAAGTATTAGACTACTTGCACACTAAATATACCCACTACAACAATTACTAAAAAGGAAGGTACCTCTTTGCAAGAGACAAGCTCCCTAAAGTCAATATAACAAGATAAATCATGCAAATAAAGCTGAAGGCAGAAGGATCCTAACAAGGCTGCCAGTAGCAAGGAGTTAACTCTCATTTCAAATTGGTTCAATCATCCTCT
Source organism: Dasyornis broadbenti (assembly GCA_013397935.1). Lineage (NCBI taxonomy): Eukaryota > Metazoa > Chordata > Aves > Passeriformes > Dasyornithidae > Dasyornis > Dasyornis broadbenti. Next base: position 614,327 of record VZRN01006453.1, read on the forward strand.
TTTCCTTGACAGAAGTTTCATGAAATTTCTTACTGTCTTCAATAAAATTGCCAGGTTTTAAAAGCACCTAGCTGGATCCAGAGGTTTAAAGAGTATCTGGGTTTCAAATGGAGAAGGATTTCTCTCATCTAATTTTGTGCATTGAGGAGTAAGACAATGAGTTTTGACTTATGTATCACAAGATAGCTTTACAGCAAATTGAGGAGAAAGAGTTGCCTCCTCTAAGGGATTAGTTTTTCTTACATCTTCATCTTAGGACAACATGAATCAACCTCTGAAGATATTAGAAGAGGGTCAGAGTACTAGCTTAGCTACACCTAATTTCTGAAACACAATATTCAGGCAATGGAAGCCAGGTTGCTAATTATTTTGTGGAGTGAGTCTCCTTCTTACATTACTTACTTTAGCCTGTACAACACCCACACACAGAAAATAAAAGTAAAATTGTAGAAATTATAACAACATATGAAAATTCTACTAAAAAGGGCCTTTGTGTATGCAGTACAAGCAAGTATTTTATATGATTATTAATTCTATTATTCTATATAGGTTTCTCTTAAGGGACAGTATTCCGCTGACAAGATGACAGGGATCTGCAGATTAAGAATGACAGTGTCATAGTATTTAAGAACTTGCAGCAAAAGGTAGAAGATGCATAACTTAGAAGGCAGAAAAAGAAAAAGTCTGAAACTAAGGCATTCAAATGTTACCCTAGAAAACCACAGCTTTTCCTCTTTCTCTGCCACAGAGTTTTTCTGAGACACCAGGCAAAACATTTAAACAAAGCAAAATTACACACAACTGAAAACCATCTGAAAAGGCTGCACAGTAGTTGCCATTTGCAAATACTACCACTGTCGCCCGTAATTCATCATTTTTGTTCACTCACAGGGTCCAGTGGTCTTGTAGGGAAACAATACACACACGACACAAATGCTGTAATCTTATCACCAACATTAACAGACTTGGTTGAAGTTCTTGAGTTGATGTTAGATAAATGGTCAGATAAATCAATTGCCATTAGATCAGTAATTAGGAAACTCCTCAGAGGAAATGCACCTATCCCTCCTCTCTTGCAGATCATACACAACCACTTTTATATGTGGCTGAGACTGCATATATAACTGCATATTTTATTTCAAATTTCTACGCGATAGCATAAAGCCAATCTGTGTCAGCTACCTTCCATTCTTGTTTTAGGCATTTAAACAGAACAAACAAAAAAAGCTCCCAAGAGAGAAGTACAAAGTATTATAAAATATGGGAGATTAAGTTAGGAGGATTTCAAGTTAATCTTTTTGTTGTTGTTGCATAGAAGAACAGCAAGAAAAACGGGTGTTGTGGAAGTCAACAAAACTAAGGCGTTTGGGGGATAAGAGATGAAGGCACTATTTAATCTGTAGAATTGCCTGTACTTTGGAGAGTGAAATACAGATCTACTAGTGGAACTGAGGTGCCTCCTTACAACATAAAGCAAGAATTTGTACACAATCCAAATACACAAGCAAAATACTGGGTTAAAAAATACAAAGTAGGTTTTGTGATTATAACTGCACACCGATCAATGCTCTCCTGCTCATTAATCTGTGCTTCCAGTGTAACAATATCTGAGCTCTCATTTGTGCTCCTAAATTAAAATGATCAAAAAGATATCCTATTATATATTATGAGCCTGTTTCCTATATGCTGTTGCTATTTAAGAGAAATAATATTACACATAATATGGCTTCATCATTAGAAGTTCTAATTCAATCTCCATATCCATTAATTTTCATAAACTCGTTTTTCCTTATATTTTAAATTGCTGTTGGGTTACTATAAACCTTTATTTGCTATATCTGCTGTAGAAGTATGTAATTTCTAATTGTAAAGAAAAAGCTATAGTAGAAATATTTTTAGCTATAAGGTCTACAGATGCAACGGTCCCTTTCAATTTTAAACCAGTAATTTTAAATTTTGCAATTCCATGCTGCAGGTACTTTTTCATTCAGAGAGATGTAGAGTGCAGGGAGAAAAAACAGTGAAAGAGAAATACAAAGATAATACCTGCACATCTATGGACGTACCATGAGGAAACTGTGGGACACAGTTCATACACTGATACACTACCTGTGGATGGGGTGAGTTCATTCAAATTTAAATGACCAGGTTTCCCTCCTCCCCATATGCACACAGAGGGAAAAGTGTAAGCAGAAAATATTGCCAACTTTATTATCTTGTTTGATTAGTTCAGTTTGAAGAATCAATTTTGTATTATTACCTCTAATTACAAGCAACAATAAGATTTACATGTGCTATTAATTCAGAAAACAGGGACAATGATGAAATAATGAAGTGTGTTTCTTACCAATAGGAAGTGCTAGATCTTTCTTCATCAAAGCTGCAGCACACGATCCCCCTAAATTTGCCAGTTCTTTCTCCAGCTGAATAATACCCTTCAAATTAAACAAATTTAAAAACAAAATTAGTGTCTCAGAAAATAGAACAACAAATACGTTTCCCTGACAATGTTCTATCTTAAGAAACATTAATTTTGTGTCCCAGTTTGAAGCTTCTCAGCAATGTATTTCTTATCATACAGCTACTGCCATGTTTTATTGTGACATAGGACAGTGTAGCAAAACTTTTAGAATAAAAAGGTATGTTTGAAAACAATTACTTAAAACTTTTCTTTAGATGACAGACAATTTCTTTTCTGATATGTAAAGAAATTTCAAAGAACCTGGCATTCTGAAAACCTGAAGACATTATCTAGCTTGAGCAAAATCCAGGAATGAGGTAAATCTTCTGTGAGGGTTGTAGTGTAAGCAAGATGCAGATCTTGTGAAGCCCACATGAAGCAACAGGTCCAAAGACTCCCAGGAAAAAGGAAGACTTATTTTTCTGGATTTAGTATAAAACTTGTTAAGTGTTTTCAGTAATCTCTCAAAATAAGCCAAAAGAATGCACATGAAGAAGTACATGAAGAAATTTAATCTTCCCTTTGCAATAAACAGTGGTGGAAATGCTTCAAGTCCTTAAAGGCAAAATGAGGAGAATACTGGGTAAAATCTGAGGTAGCCTAAATGTGCACAGCATTTCCAAGGAGTCACAGTTCTGGTGTAAGCAAGCACTGGAAAAATAATGTGAGTATGTCATTCAATTGGCAGCGACAGTAAAATACTGAAAAGCCCCAAACCCTTGGACTTCTGATACAAGTGTAGGTCAGAATTTCATGAAATCTTATGTTCCATTGACATACAAGATACAACCACACTATGTACTTATAGACTGCTACCAACCAATCAAAAAGCCATTCCTATAATATCCTGACTGAAGAATTCCAAATGAATAATGTCTTTAACAAAAAATGTTATAACTTTTATAAAACTAATCTAAACATATTTTGCCAATGTCACTTAGTCATAAGTGGAAATACAAATATTTTTACCCTCAAAAAATAGCTTTATAGGAGGGATTTATTAGATGCAGCAGTTATAACTATCTCACTTTTTCCTTACCTCATCAGATCCTGGACTAAATTCATATCCAATTGCGTAACATTTGAAACCATAAAAACAAGCTTTTTCATCTTTCACATAGTCTGATGCAGTCTCCAGAGAAAAGAGAGCTTCATTCCCTTAAAGTAAAAGGATAAATTAATTAAGTAATATATTCCTACTCTTTTTGTATGTTTCTTTTACATAAGTCTACATGAAACTCAGCCTTTATATGTAAAATGTGAATTAAAACCATGGGAAAAAGAGCAGCTCAACACTTCAAGCAAGAAACCTACTATAAACATAATCAACTTGCCAGCTTGGATAAACATCCTTCTTCAACTTTATTTGCTAAGATAATTTTGCAGAAAAATCAAACTTCCTTTAATTATTTTAGTAACTCACATTACTAGTAATTACATCAGTATCTATTTATTACCTGGCAATACTAATACCATGGTAGGCCATCCTGAAGATCCAGAGAATTTTTTCAGTTCTATCCATGAATTAAGGTTTTCATGAACAGATGTATGCTTTGGTCCAAATCCCAGGCTCTGTGCAATTCTGACAGGAATAAGTAAACGAAGTACATCCTCTGTCTGAGCAGTGCCACACTGAGTGTCAAACTCTATTGTTATCCACCTGACACATTCAGGAAAAGTCACCTAAAACAAAGCAACAGTTTAATTATGTCCAAGCTTTTGGAATTCTTGGTTTTCTTTTTTTACATTTGGCTTTAACTCTAATTTAGTCTACAAAAGTGATTTAATTGTGTAATTCTGCGCAATTGTTTTGATATGCTTTGAATTAATATTAACCTAATTTATTCTTTGAAATTCATATACACCAGAAACACTTTACACTTTACTCAATTAGAATCCTATATTATAACTTCATATTCTGATTAAGTATTTGTGCTGGCACCACTAGTGATTAAACACTCTATACAAGTTCATTAAACTAAACAACCACAGACTACTATAAATGTTGAACTGTCCTATATCTTTTTAAAACTCAAACTTCAACAAACATACTGAATATCTGTTTTCCGCAATCCAGAAAAGTACAGAGCAGCTGAATCCCACTTGTGAATGTGGCCTGCAGTACAATAGCATATAGTTACAGAAATTCAAATGCAGTAACCACTAAACCCAAGGTTTTAGACATGCTCGGTAAACTTTTAGGACAAAAGTAAACATTATTGCATCAGGATGATCACATGGTAACTACATTTTCTTCAGTGGATGTTTTGCTGTCTCACAGGACAAGCAGTGGAACAGTGGAATAATAATTAATGTCCTCTTCAGACTCTTGATTATAGGTTTCCTACCTCTGGATGTTAAAAGTTGACTAGAATTGACTTCAGGTATTTTTACAAAACATTGTTTTAGCATTAGGTAAGAAGTTCTGATATATGATTATATAATATTTACGTAAAGACTTTAAACTTCTGCAATCTCTACAGTTAGAGCAAAGAAACTGTGTATGACAGTAGAAAAATCTAGGACTAAGCAAATTTAGGGACTTAGAGCAGATACCTGGATTAGAGGGTTAACACTTCACTAATTTCCACTATACTTGATGGAGAAAGAGTTTTATCCAGAAAGCAGTACAGCAATAACATAAGGAACTGTCTCCTATGTCGGACAACCTTAATTATCATCTATGGCAACAATTTTTCAGATAGCAAATGTTGACTCAAGAAAACTCATGTGTCAAGCTTTGAGAAAGCAGCATGTGCACTTAGAAATGGCACTCACCTTATAGTGTGTAACAGAGGCAGGTTTATAGGGATGCTCACTTTCTACAACAGCATAATGATTGGAGGTAGTACAAGCTGAAAGCCCTTGCTCCGGTTGGTTTCCAGTGGTGCTGTCTGTAGACTGATTTGGGTTAAAAGCTGGAGGGGCATATTTCTGATTCAGAACTGCCACAGAAGGAAGCAGCTGTTGTACCAGGCCAAAGACCTCAACAGCAACCTGCAACATAACACCGCATGCAATATAAAGGATTGTAACTTGGTGAAAAACAATATTCTAAAACTTCCATTTCTCTTCAATGGTTGTTTGAACATACTCAGAATATCACTAACTACAATTCATTCAGTCATTTTTCAATTCTGTATCTACAAAATCCTCACAGAAAAAGCACTGGTACATTAATCTCTTCCTGGAGACTTGCCAAAGCTGAAACAAGAAGCTGTAAACAACTGTGAGATCCTTCCCCTAAAATAGCTTCTACTAAAACCTTGAACATTAACAAACAGTAAGTGTGAGTTCGCAGAAAGCAAATACCATACTAAAGTCATAGTTCATTTATGCTTTATAACAATATTAATATTTAATTACATATCTGCTAGATTTTAGTGGTCAGTTCTCTTTCCTTCCCCTTTAAAGAGAAGTCAGAAAACAGCTTAGAGCTGATGAAAAAGCAATAAAAAGCTATAGTCTATAGTGTCTACTAGCTAAGGATTACTGACATGTGTAAATCTAATAACAGATTTCAAGAGTATCCCAGACCAAGCACATGGAAGAATGCCATGCCACCAGAAATGTTTTTATTTATAGCTGACATCTTTCAATCTCTAAGTTTGACAGAAATAATTTAATGAGCAAATGCTTTTGCTGTTTACTGTAAAAACAGAATTTATATAACAAAAAAAACATTTAATCCCAATATTCATCAATGAGCAATAAATGACATTCTCATTTGTTTTTTCTTCCCACTATTAAAGCCTGTCACATTTCTACCTGCGTTCTTAAGGTACTTTCTTTTATCATGTTTTCAATTGAGGTTAAAAAAAAAGCCATTACACGTTTTTAAAATTCTCGACTCTTGGAAAATTCATGAGTATATTATCAAATCAGCCACTATTTAATATAATAGTAAGAAACCAAGATATTCAAATTTTCAGAGTAAACCTTTTCTTTGCATAACATTCATACATTTCTTCAGTAATTTCTGTTGAGTAGCATACCTTGGGAATTGCTGCTGCTACTGGTCCTATGTAGGCTATGATGAGGGGAAGCAGCATTGAAAACAGACTGGAAGAGCTGAGTAATTCTGGAATGTCTTCAGCTAAGTAAAGATAATTAGAGCACAGGTATTATTAATAGACATGGTATGGTTCAAAACACTTTTTTCTGGTTTGCCTCTTGTGAGTTGAACTCCTATTTCCTACACTATTTTTACTTCAAATTGCTTTCATTATTTAGGCACTGCTGAATTCTGAGTCTGCCAAGTCCCCCCAAGATAAATATGTCATTATATACAGTTCTCTGTTGAAAAATGTCCTCCTCTTAGAGCATTATTTTATTGCGTTCTTTGCCATTTTATGAAGCTGTGTTCGTATTTTCTACAGTGTGAAAGTTAGCACAACAAAATCCCCTCAAGCCCTTCAAATTAATTTTTACAGCACTGTGTAATACTCTGGACATTTTGGCAACAATGGCTAATATCTACATTTCTCAAAATGGGATGTTCAACTGCACACATACTAATTACATTAACGCATCCTGCTGACTACAACCTCTGTGCAAAAAATGAATAAAATTTGCTACTAACCCATCATAGAGCATCTTTTGGAAACAAAGAATCTTACCAGATTTAGTACTTGCTAAACTGATTAGCAAATTTGTACACGGTATCTGACTACAATATCACAACTATAACTCAATGACATAGAAGTTAGAGTTTGATACCTATAGGAATGAAAGGTTAGAAAAATATTCTGTCGAAGGCAAAAGAGAAACATCACAGCTTTTGTGTTCAGGTGATACTCTGCTATTATGGCTTGCTCGCAAAGTAAAAAGTTTTGAAAAGTAAAGCAAATTTTCTCAAGCCTTACCATCTACAGCCAGAGCTCTGTGCAACAAGTCTTTGGCTGCTCGTACAACAGCACTCACAACAGAAAGAGCCCTGCTACAATTTTTGTCTTCTTCATTAGCTTTGCTCAACAGCTGTGACTGCAGATCTCCATCATACTCACTCCTGGATAGTGGATTAAGTTAAAGTAAGTTCACAAAATACAAAATTACATTAAAAAACTGACTGACTTATTTTTTGCATAGAATAAGCAAAACAATTTATGATAAAGCAGTAAAGAAAACAAAGAAAGCACAAAGGATATTTCTGAGGAAATGTCTCACTCTTAGCCCTTTGCCAAAACTTTATTTGGAAAAAGGTATAAAAAGCATTTTTCTGAAATGTTTCTTTTCTCTAGATGCCTCTTAAACCATATAAATGTATTATTTGCTGTGCTCTTCCAAAGCCAGTCCTGTATCTTGGCATAAACAGAGCGAAGTTAAACATATCACCGAAATAAGTAAAACTTTCTTAATGGATATTTCTGCATTTTTGTAAGAGGGAAAAAGATTCTCCCTTGTAATTTCAAAGATTAATTATGGCTTTGAAATACAGTCTTGGGATTACCCTTAACAAATAGTTCTTTCTTTTAAATCCACTCTATGTCGAATTAGGCTTTCCTAAACAACATTATGCATGACACCATTTCAATTAGGTATATAAAGGATGTGATTTGATTTACTTTTTCACAGCAGTCAAATGACACTATGAACTAATTCAAGCCCTCAATATGATAGTGATTAAACCCTGGCATAGGGAAACAAAATCACTTAGTCAACATGTAAAACAAAATTCTCCCATTCTCTTTTGGATATCTTATGTTTGTCCAAAAAGATCTAATCTTCAAAACCTCATTCCAGTGCATTACTATTTCAGGACTACCACCTTAGAATGCTTAAAAATTCAACACTGAGCAGTTCAGTGAACAAGAATACCTCTCCTTCTCTATGATGTGAATTTTGGTTTTTCAGTGTGTCTTAAAACTGTAGCTTTGCTGTCAGTCTCAAACCTTTTCCATTTGAATTTTTTTAACCACTGATGGTGGGTACAATTCAACTGAGTATTTTTCCAACAAATCCCCCCAAAACTTTTCTGCTCTTATCAAAAGTGTGTTCATTTCTTTATGTGGCCTTTCATTGCATATGCATAGGCAACAATTCTACTTGTATCTGAGTCTCCCCCAAACAAAATGGAGTGTGACTTGTTACAAGCTGTTCTCTAATAGTTGACTGAATATTAGTTTCTTTCCTGTAGACAAATCACGGATTCAAATCAGTATATATCAAGTGTGAGTCCAAACTAAGTCCATAACCACAGTCATGCATCATATAACATGAAATTTCTCTTGTCCATGCAAACTTCAAAAGACATTGGGATTACAGTCCGCACTGCAATTTTTTTCAACACAATTAATTCTGTAACAGTTCCAAGTTGTATCACTACAGTCTTTCAAAAGCTTCTTAGAATTTTATCACTTGAAACAAAACAACCTGAGACTGTTCTGATCTGAAAACAGGACTTTGGTGTGGGTTTTTATCATGTTAATTTATTATTAAATTAGAATGCCTTGAAACTTCCATGACTGAAATTATGTACTTTGCTTTTCTGAAATCGAAGGAATGGTTATTCCTCCTTAATTTTTTCTTATGCCTTTATAAAAACAGACAGTCTAAGAGTGAAAACAGATGTATTTCTTGTCTTCTTTCATCCTTCTTACATAATGATACTTCCCAATTATGATACTTCATAATAAATTCCAAGATTCCAGAAACTAAATCAATAAAAGTATCATGATATGCACCACTGTAATTCCATTCTTTAATAAGCAATTACTGTTTTTACTGACAAGCTGGATCTTTGAGCACAATCTCATGTTTTAAGGTAGTCTAGAGCTATCTTGTATCTTCAAACATACTACTACTATAATTTTGCCGGTCACTTTATTTCTTCATATTTTAGCTTCTTTAAAACCTTCTTAAGAGCAACATGTTCATGTGCTTGTTAGTCTAAAATACATCAGTTGTTGTAGCATTACTTCTTTTTCTCTTCTATATCTTTCATTAGGTAGGTACATCTCACACATAATCAAATATAAAAGTAAATTATTATGCATTGATCCTTTTATTCCTTCTATCTTCTGTCAATTAGCCTTGTACTGCCAGTTTGAAAATCGTGTCTTTATGTATACATCAGGGTAAGCACCTCAAACATGAAAGCAATGCTTTCTGCAAAAGCATTACCAAGCGAATTCCGACTATCATCCTGAAAGGCTGAAGTAAAGTTTCCCTGCAGGACAGTAGGATGTTTCAGCTGATTTTCTTTAGGCAGTTGCAATTTTTCTTTTTATACCTTGAACTCTTTAAGTAAGAGAGGAGACAGTTCCTATACTAACAGACCTTGCTCCACTATGTGGTGCAATCATTTTTGGAAACTGAAGAACTGAATATATCACAGAGATAAATGTTCCAGTGAGTAATCTCTCAAATTTCCCTTATGATAGAGAAGAAACAGAAATTGAAATAGTGTAGCAGTAAACAATGGACCTTGTAAGAAGTCAACCATCTAATTATTTGTCAAGTCAAAAGAACAAAACCTAAAACAAGACTGGCAGAGGCACCACAAACATGCTCTGGATGCATTTATTTATTATTCTTAAAAACAGACGTGGTATAATAGCACTAGGATGGTTGTGTTCACTTTTCATAGAAATTAATCATTACAACAAACCTGTAATAAAGGATCTGCGGGATTTGTCCTCGTGTTTGGTTAGTGCCATTACTGCTCAGACTACATGTGCTAAATGTAAACGTTACACCATCTGGACACTGCACTGTGGTCATTCCACCATCTCCATTGGCAGTCCGGCTTCCATAATTTCTCAAGCGAACTGCATATTTCACATTTTCCTTAAAAAGGAGAGCCGAAATTAGTATGCAGTATAAAACAAATATCTATGGCTTCATGGCATTATCAAAGTTTTTATTTTACATTAATACTGGAGTCTGAAAAGTCCTTCAAAGCACTCTACAAATGAAATTAAACAAAATAGATCCAGCATTTAACAAAAATCAAAGCAGTTTGATTTTCCCAAACTATGGACCATAACTTAAATTACTACTAATTGCTTGTAGAGTAAACAGGTACCCAAGAAAATTAGCTACCAAGTTGCATATTCAAGAATATTCTAAAATTACTAAGCAACTACAATCTATTTTATGCTACTGCAGAAACTGGGATCTATTTTCTTTTAGATGACAGGACTTGGAACTTCTCATTTAAAGGGTGAAACTGAGACTTTATGAAGCACACGTCAAGATCAACTTGTGAACGTGTACACAAAACCCCAAACAATTTACATTGAACATTTCAATATTATTATCTAAAGAAGTTGTATGAAACCAACAGATGTGCATTTATTTTATTTACCTTCAGCGGCACAACTTTATCAAGTCTGATTTCAGCTATGTCACTAGGAGAATCATCCGTGGTGTAAGTTCCTTTAACCAATTCTAAAGATGTCCATCTATGAGAATGAGTTGCATCTCCAGTATGATCACTCTGATTCAAAGAAAGTAAGTAATTTTAATACATTTATTATGTATATTAATGACACACTCACACATCTGTGCAACTTATATTTTGTTGCACAGATTTCTACACATGGCATTGCAAACAAAACAAAGATGAAAAACCTCTTCAGAGTCAACAGTAAAGCCTTTCTGCTAAAGCGCTTTCTGAGCAGATAGGTTAATTTCCCATAGTAACCGATGCTTGTCCTTTGGAAGAGATCAGAATCATCAGTAATAGTGAACAACTGTATGTAAGGACAGAGGTTTTGCTTCTTTACAAGAACCCACAAAACAGTTTTATGCTGCTTCTAAGAGACTGCATCAACAGAACATGAAACATCTGTAGGTACAGTCTGACCATGCTGGTAGGCCATTATCCTTTTCTTCAATTTTTGGTTTTAATTTCATTTCTTATTCTCATTCACAGTTTACAGATAATAATTTACATTTAGCTCTAAAAAGACCCCTATACTTCAAATATTTATAATTAAGGAAGAGTTCAAGACAATAACCAAGACAAGAACCCTATTTGATATGGTATGTAGCTTGTGGTAACAAAAAAATCACCACCACAAGCAAATCAAAAAACCCTACTAACAGTGCACCATTTTATTAGTAGCCTAGAGTGAAAAAGAATGACAATATTACATTGTAAAACATACTCTAAAAAAAACTCTTGAGGTTATTTTTGTTCAAATTGTTTTCTCAAATGCAGTACTTACATCGTCAACTAATACTTCCAACTCATACTCATGAATTCCTCCTCCACCATAAACAGAAAATCCCACTACAACCACACCAGGTTTGTCAACAGAGAAACATATTGCATCAGGGGATCCATTCCCAGTATTCCAGCTTCTTCCCTGACTTGTTTTAGTGAATCGATTTGGAGTGGATTTGACAGAATGGAGGGAATTCAGACCATCAACCTGTAGAAAGTTAAATACAGGTGCCAGAAAATATTAACTGCTAAACTTTAGACAACTTCAAAAAGGCAAAGTTAAGTGAATTAAATTACCAGATTTTTCAAGTGGATAAATTTTAAAAGTCAACTCAAACCACAGAAGATAGCTCTACTGAGCCTTCTAGTCAATACTGACTAAAAAGAAAAAAGAAAATATTTCTGGCAATTAGAAATTAACTGGGAATAATTAGGAATCCAATAATTAGGAATCCAATTTGGCTTTTCGAAGTATTTAAATATATATTTTATAGGGTCAATTAGAACAAACTACATATTAGCTGTACTAAAAGAAATGTTTGGTATTTCTGCCTTAGGTACAGTCAAGATTAAGAGAGGGCAGATACAGATGTTACGTAATGGTAAAAACAGCTTGAATCAAGATTTTATCAAAAGCTCGATTCTTTCTGTGAGAATAGCTTGTCAATAGCACAGTGACACTCCTTTAACAAAGTCAAATACTTTTCTGCCACTTAATGAAGCTACAGCCTCGTGAAAGGATATTTGATTGTATATGCACACAAATATGCAGGCAAAAAGCAAAGCACTCAAAAAAAATGCTGTTTTGTAAACAATCTGCAGTATTCTGCAGCCATAATGAAGCAGCTAATTATCAACAGTCCTTCCCTAATACGGTGAATATATGCTTTTAAATTCACACAAAACATCTGAGCTACTCAGAATTGAGAATTCCAGAATCTTTATAAGATCCACACACCTATAAAATATCTGTCACAGTCTGTATCACATTTATAATGTATTTGTCCTGAAAGACGTCTAAAAATTATTTTATAGCAGCTTTACCTCAGATCCTAATGCTGATGCTGTAAGCTCACTCACAATACTAGCAAGTAACCCACACGTATTAGAAACCAGATGTGAAGAGAAAAGTTCATTTTCTCTTCTAAGGCTATTCCGTACTGGTAAAACAACAATGACCAACATCTTTTCCAGCACTTCCCGAAAACTTGTCATCCCTGAAACATTTTCTTCACTCTGCAATATGAAGAAAAACAATGACAAATGACATGGTTATTAAAAAACCCAAAACACAGACTTTCACATATTATAAACATTAGGTAATTGAAAAATCTGCAACTTCATAAAGGTAAGAAATGTCTAGAGGGTGGAAAAAAATTAAAAATTCTCAAAGCTATCATAGTATGTATTCCTTTGTCAAAAGAATTGATTGATATTCTTAATTTCCTGAATGAGGTGGGGACAAGTTTTTTATTGCATTAGAAAGCTACCATATACAGGTGTTCCTCTCAGGAGAGGTCTATTCTTTATAGCCTATAAAGCCTATATATCCCGTAAAACCTATGGACTTTATAAGCCTACATTAGAACACAGCGGATATATAGCTACCTATGAAACGGTTCATATAATTTTCTTCTGCAGTGTCTAAAAAAGAAATTTGGAAGTTTTATTGCTTTGGTGTTGGCAAAAAGAATCTTCTATGCAAAAAGGTAAGATAAAACCAGTGGTGGGACGATTATAAACACAGTTGTTCTTTGCTGAGTGAAAACTATGAAACAAATCTAAGCTCAGGCATTTATTGTGTCTTCTACCTAGCAGTGACATACACTGTTTTTTAACAGTTATCCATACTGAAAATCATTCTCAACAAGAAAAATAAAATCACTTCTACTGGTGAAAATCTAAGGTTTATATTTCTCACCATTATGTCTCCCAAAAATAACCAAGTAGTGAACAAATACAGAAGACAATCAGGTAAAGCAAACCCGTACAGATACCTACACAGAATACTTTTCCATCTTTTACAGTTAGGAGGCAGTTGTATCCAAGACATAAATATTATTTTTGCATGTAATAGTGCCTGGTGGGTTTTTCCTTCATTAATTGGTGCAGGTGCTTTCCAAGTCCATGAATGCTTTTAACACAGTAATAGCCTACAGGAGTATGTCCCACAGCTTAACCATGTATTTTATGAAGAGCAGAAAACTTCTGAACTTACATTTTGTTCAAAACTTCTGGTAGTGGTAGACTCAACAACTATCCTTTATTTACCTTTCTTGCAGAATTCATAACTTCATACTATCTTACCCCTGTTGTCATCTGAAGAGAAGAGTATTACTTAGTAGTCCCATTTCCCTGATTATCTTTACCCTTTTCATTCCTGTAAATCAATTCTAAAATAACAGAACTGCTAAAATACAGCATTTGAGAACCCTTGATTGGGAAATTGTTTAGTAACCTTTGCTAGAGCTTTATGAACTGGGCTCCCCTGGCTGACCCCTTTAAAAATTCCAATTTGGGACATGACTTTTTATTATGAAAGCTGTGTTGCCTCTTCCTCAAAACACCAAATCTATCTACGTGTTCCTCCTTCTAAACACATCAAAAAGCTGAAAAACTGCTGCAGAAAACACTGTGCAACAGAATACTACTCCAAAATATATTTCTTCCAATTTAATATTCAAGAAAAGAACCATTTTTGCTCAGACATTCTCCAAACAAGAAATAGTTGGTATATCTCAGACAAAAAGATGAAAATTGGAAAAAATGATCAGTTTCTGGAGTAAGCCTTTTAGAAAAAAACCACTTAGGCAAATTAATCTACATCTTTATCAAGCAAAGACTTCAAGCTTTTTGTTGCAAAGGAGTCACTAAATTTTCAGACTACATCCTAACCTGACTAAGTTTTTCCATGTGTGCCACCAGAAGAGGAAAGCGATGGGCCAGAGCAGAGTCATTCTCAGTGCTGACTTGTTTAACCATGGAGCGCAGCAAGGCCTCTCCATCATAAGCAATTGGGAAGATGGAGGTCAGCTTTACTGAAGTGTGGCAGAGAGCAGACATGACAGCAGCAAGGAGACGACTACTGGAGGTCTTGAAGTTTGCTTCCTGGATGTCCTAAAGACATGAAAAGAAATTAATCGAATGGCACCATTGCATTGAAACAAGAGAGAAATTACTTTTGATCTTTCCAGCTTTATTGTAATTATAAAACCAATGTAGAGAAAACTATCCTATGAATTTTACATTACCTTCTCTCATAAGCTTGAATTTAGATCTTCAAAATTGGAGTAATTAAAATTTCTTGGTTGGCATATTTTAAAATAATAAACCCATCTAATATTACTTTTGAAATTATGGTATCCTTTGAAGACAAAGCATTTCTTATAATTAACAAGTATAATTAAACAACTTAATTAGAGTAATACATTAAAGAACAGATTCTTCCTTGAAACTCTAGACCCTAAATGAATTTTCATGCAAAGCATCAAACTGTTTACATCTCACCACCAGCAATGCAAGCAACTGACTACACTGTTTAGATGTGGGACTCTCATTCACAATAAGCAAAATACCCAGAAGAAAGTTGTTGATTATAAAATATTTCCAGCTGCTTTTCATGTACTTGGCTGGATCAGAGCACTGCTGCAATGTTAAATAATGAGGAATTACTGAAGTATTAGTGATAAAAAATACCACATGGATTAGGCCACATCTTAGGCAACACGCAGCAAGAGTAAGCACATATAAGGCATGGCCCCAACGCTGAGAAAGCAGGTGCTGACAGTTACCAGCACCACAAATTTTCTCCACTGTCCCACAGAGAATCTTAAAAGCTAAAGAAGACAAAGTTCCTAGGCTCTTGTTGAGCTACATTTAGAGAACACCTTAAACAAATAAAATCAGAAACAAATCCAATACCAGTCATTAAAAAAAAACCCCAAACCACAACACAATTCAAGCTGCAAATAAGGATAAAAGCAAAAAAAAAAATAAAAGTTTTAAATACTACTTGGCTTCAATTTGAGCAAAAGGGCAAGCTAAGCTGTAATATTTACTTGCACCATTTTAATGTACCTGGTCCAAACAGTTCAGCAAGTCACAAAGACATGCCCACTGGAGAGCTGGTGTTGGATAAAATGAATGGAAGCAAGCTGTGAATGTATTATGGCATTCCTGAAGTACAGCTTCTAGAAGACTAAGAGGCTGACTGAGATATCCTTGTGGATCATTGTCCAACTTCACCATGCAATGATCAACTCCTTCAGATAAAATTTTCCTCAGCAAGGTCCTAGTTTTTCCAATGCAATCTGCTAGTTTGCTGGTTTCTTCTACAACTGCCTTAGCTGTAGCTGGAAGATTATGCAAAGAGAAGCATTAAATGTACAATAATGAAACATTTTCATGTTCAAATGCATATTTTACACGCAAATAGAAAATCTGGAATTTAACAACATTGTTGAATCTACATTCAGACAAGTTAATTTCAAAAGTAAAAGAGTGAAGGGTGTTAAACTTTATCAAAGAAACCTAAACATTAGAAACTCCCACTTTTCTGGTCTTTTATAATATATGCTGTGTTTTAATATAAGCATTGTTATAATACAGGCATGAAAAACAGATATAGTCTTTCAAATTTCCACTGTGCTCACCACCAAAGCAAGACTCTATGTACAGAACTGAGAAAAAAAAGTAGACCAAAACAAGTAAACTGACAAGTCAAAAAGGAAAATGACTCTAAAATACACACATTACAGTATAAATATGTGGTATTGGGGTATTTGGTTATGCAGACAATTGAAAATATCCTGTTTCTTTTAATTCCCCAAATTAAAAGAATGTTTTAATTGCTCCAAAAAACCTACCTGTATGAGAATTTCATTTTGTATCATATCCTACATGAATACTTAGCTCAAACTTGAAATGTCCTGTAGGTTACTATTTGCTAATAAATATGAAAGAAGTGAACTAAGAGGAATACCTGATATTGGATATATTTCACAGGTGTAGACCCTCAGCAATCTCAGGCAGCAAGTGCCCACAAAACGCAACCTTTCTAAATCTAGAAGAGTAGCAGTGTATTGGAAACCCTTCAGCCCTCGAAGTTCTTCGACTCCCAGCACCAGTGTTGTCCAACTCCAGTGAAGAATGCTCAATAAAGATTCAAAGCATTCCTATTGCAGTGTATGAAGGATATCAAAGACAGATTTTGTGTTAAAAAACAGAAAGTGACCTTTCTACATCAGTATTAGATGAAAGGCAAATAGCATCTATAACCATGTTTATTATGAAAACATTATGTCTGTACACATCTACTGTGCAACACACAAAATCTTATTTTGCTTGAGAATAAAAAAAAAGCATTAAGAATGCAGGTACACTTCACTGTAATACCATGATGAAATCTATTTATAACAAATGCTAGAATATTATGTATGGAAGCCTCTCAGTTTAAGAACTAACAACTGTATTCACCTGTAATGGAGATTTTCCAGTAAATTTTACTTGCTTTATCTACAAAAGAGTGTAATACCTACATTTGACATAATACATTCTTGTCATAAAGGAAAGACTTATCAGGGCTGTCCTCACTTTGTTTTTAAACAACTATGATCTTCAGGGTCATGGCCACTACACGATATTTACAATACTTTAGATCTTAACAGAAGCACATGATAGTTCACAAAGCTGAGGATTTAAAAAGTTTTGTTTCTACTATTGTTATTATTATATGTGGTCAATAATTTCATGAAGTTGTACCTCAGAAAGCAAAATAAAAGTATTTGGTGTTGAACACCTTAAAGTTGCAATAATCAGACTGATTGTTCAAAGTGCATGAACTTGCAGGAAACAGAAGATTCTTGATAGTACTCACCACTGACACAGTTCTGGCAAAAGATCTCTTTAAAATGTGTACAGGTTCACTAGTTTGCTGTTTTCCTTTGGATGCACTGCCATCACTTGTTGGCAACCTGGAAGAGCAATTTTAGAACTTACTTGAAATCTCCAGTTTTTACATCTAGTAGAGTTTTGAGTTGGGTTTGCTGTTTCTGCTTTCTACATTTTTTTAGTTTTTACTGGTTTTATTGTTCAAATAGGAAAAAAAACCAAAGTGAAAAAAGTTACAACTATCAAAAAAATGTTCAGTTTCAACATAACTTCCTCCAGATCCTAATCATTCTAGACCAGTAACCAAGTAAAAAAAACATATTAATCACATTATATGAAATAATGAGGTTCTACATATGTAAAAGAAAGTCTCTAGACTCATGCAGGAGGACTGCAAGAAAAATAGTAAGGAAGTAAATGGGGGTATAATTTATTACTTCTCTCAAAGACACTAAGTTTTCCCTACATTTTTCAGATACTGATTTACTTCACTTAATACAATAATATTTTCCTGAAACATGGTTACTTTAACAAATTTAATATTTCTATTATAAAAAACATGCCAGTAAATTTTTCCAGAGATTAAAGTATTACCTGTATAGTAGTTGTGGAATCTGCCCTGCATTCACATCTGTACCATTATTTGATTTCTTGGAACTTTTAAACTGAAATACAACACTGAAAGAGAAACAACCCAATTATTATTCAAGTCTTATTAGATGTCTTCTTTTTCAATTAAAAAAAATATAGAAAAAAAAATATACCCATCATCTGTAGTAATAGAGGCCTGTCCATGAGATCCACAATCACTGCTAGGTCCTGACACTCTTGCCCAGGCTACATACCACCAGCCAGCTTGTAGGAGTACTGGCTCATCAAACATCATTGCATATTTCTCTCTGGGAGAAGTAAATTTTTGAAAATGTTAGGATGTGAATTATGTTTTATATTAACTTTTAACAAATTACACCCTGATTACGCAAGAAGTTGAGAAGTCATGGCATTAAGTTGTTTTATGGATTTATATTCCAATCCCTGAAGTTTTTAATTGAAAAATACTGTAGTAATTAAAAAATGCCTGCCATGAAATGACTATAAATGCCTAAGTCTAGCTTGATCTCGAACTGTGAAGCAATCAGATAACAATGCCAAACAGAATAAAGAGACATAAGTCAAATTAACACTCACAAGCTCAATTACATTTACTATACAATACTGGAATTAAAGTATTAATTATAAGGTACTATACAATATTAATTCAATTTCAGAAAATGTTTGTTAATTACAAGAACTTATATATAAAAATTCTTAGAAATTACAATGAATATTTTAAAAAATAATAGAATATATATTTAGGGGATTGATATGTAAGACTTAAACCTGAAAGAATTAATCATGTATCATTTGAATTTTAAATTACTTCATTACAGGGAATGAAAAAGCAGCTACAACATGGCTAACCCTATCCATATGCACAAAAGAGCTGCTGCAATGCTTTGTCTTCCTGCCATGAAATGACAAGACAGGATTTGACTTGGATTTATACAAAAGCAAGAATTAGATTATTTTTCTTCATTTAATCTAAATACTGTAATGGTTTGGGAACATATTTGGTGTTTTAGTATTTCCCCACACATTTTAAGTGTTTTATATCACTTGCTACAAAATTCTAATGACGTAGATCATCTCTGTTGGTATTTAAAGTGATATTAAAATGTCCATGGAGAAAGTAAAAATAGATATCAAGAAGCCGCTATAAGTAGGTAGGCTAAACATCTTACCTGGCAGCACAATCATATGCTAAGACATCTGTCTCAGCAAGAAGGTCTCCATCTGTCTCATGGTCTCCCCCATCTGGACCCAATTCAAACAACTGGTGAAGTAAGGAAAAAAGTAAAATTATGTCATAGGAGTTAGAAACCTCATAATACCACTTTTTCTTGTCTGGCATTCTGGAAATCGTATACTTCTCTTCCTTCCCCTTCTCAAAAATAACTACTACTTAATAGCACTGACAGGCAAAATTCCATTTGGAAGTCAGGCATTAACTGTTAAGAAATAGCAATAGACACTGACCTCCCAGTCTTATGTCCAGATACATATTTAAGTGGATAAACTCTCTAAGTCTTGCAAGCAAGACAAAGGCAGAGCATCTAAAAATGGCAAAGTTGGGCAAAACATGCAGGTTTTCCATCACAGACTGAAATGCACTATATAAACTCTTAGCAGAGGTAGCCCAGTGTTATAAACTGTGGGTGACCAGGACAAAACATGATATCTTTAATAACAGAACTTTGTTTTCTTATTAAAAATAATTTCTACAGTTTGATGAATTTGAAAATGGTAATTCTCAGCTCTCTACTTCACCCACAGTGCCTGCATAATGCTTTTTACATACAGTAAACCACTCACTCATCAAGAAATCATGGTCTTAGATAGCATTTCTGAAGTTCTGATTTTGAAACATAACATTGTTTAAAACAAAACAAAAACTCCTACCTTTATTTTAGCAGTGTATTCACCTCTACCACCAAAAAGACCTAGACCACCTAGCAAAATATCTGTATCAGCACAGAAACGGATAGCTTCTACTGAGTGAGCTGAATAACCCCAGCCTCCTCCATGACCTGTAAAAAAAACCCCAACAAAATATAATTAATCTTAGTCTTTTGTTCTGCAAGCTAATCAGCTTGTGCTGTAAAATTTTAGTGTGTACATACTTTCAAATCTGTTAACAACACTATAGTCTTCTTTAGAATAAACTTTCATTACGGCTTGAGTCTCTTCTTCTGTATTTGCAACACCCATTTTTAAGTCCTGCATAGCAGCCAAAGTATCAAGGCAACCTAAAAGAAAGCAAAACCAAAAAGAACCCAAATTTTCTCACTGTTGATTATTATCACTGACATGGGAATGAACACTAGTTAAGAAGACCAAAGCAAACTAACTGTTTCATCCCTAAAACCACATGCATGCTACCAAGTAGCTCTATACTTTTGGTTGGTCAGGAGTCATTGCTGCAGAATCACAAGGCTTGCTCATGAAGATCAACTTCATTTAATTTATTTATTCTCCAGAATAACAAACATGATTAAACCTATTTTGCAACTTTTCCAATGGCTTATAAATTGCCAGTAACAATTTTTGCTTTTTTACACTTACAATATTACCCAAAAAGAGTTTAAGTAGTAACTGAATTACGAGCAGATTTGAAAGTCTTCACAAAAGGTGTTTTGTTTCATACACATGAGTACCTAACATGCCTTACTTTGACTCAGACACAAAAAAGTACTGTTCAAGTTGGAAGTTATCACATCTCTAGCCCACAGTGAAGTAAGCAGGTCAAGTAACAGATGACTTATCATGATCAGCGGACAAGTGACTTAAAATCACTTCCTAAGCTGTGCTTTGAAGCACTGGGTATGTTGCATATGGCCTGTTTATACATGAACACAGTGGAATTAATTTTGTATTTTTAGACTACAGAAAAACTACAAAAGGAAATCATATTACTCCTAGTGACTTATTATATAAAACTGCAAAGATTAGATTTTAAATTCTATATACTGCATTTACTTTAAAATAAAAGTAACTTACTGAAGAGCACTTTTTTCCGTTTTTTTTTTATTTTTGAGACTCCAGGTTAAGAGTGCTGACTTTATTCTGCAGACTATCCAAACAGATCATCTAGGAAAGTCTCTTACTTTATTATGCTGGCATCTAAGAGAAAATCCCACCAGAACTCTAAAATCCTCTAGCATCATTAAGAGAGCAGAAGATAACTACATCAGCCAAACTAAGACTTAAGAGCAATGGTGAAAGACTACAAATTGAAATTTTAACTGGAAAAAGTCAGGAAGTTTTAAGATTACAATTTTTTTATACATTACGTTACTTTATTTCATCTAAGCTTCTGACTCATCAACTATAAATGCATACCGAGAATATGCAAAGCTGCATGAGATCTGGTGGTCAGAGCTTTGGAACCTGTTGGCAGAGCAAGTTCTGGACTCAAAATACTACACCGGGATTGCATGTCTGGAGCTGAAGGAAGCCTGGAATCAGCAACTACTGCGTTGTAACTCCACAGCTCCCTAGCATTTGGTCGAAACCTGGGGCAAGAAAAAACAGAATGAATGAACAAAACCTTTCATCTACTGAAAAAATACAATATCTAACTGATAATTAAAATTTTAAGGTATTTAAGGTAAAATGTAGATCTGCTGGTATAAATTCTTGAAATTGAGCATCTCTACAGAAAATAAATAAAAACTTTACTAGCTTAACACTTCAGCAATAGAAAAGATACAAAACCATTACTGTACTCTAAGTCAAACAGTCATATTATGAGTTTACAATTTTATTTAAGACACTTCTCAAAGCTAATAAATGCTAAAACAATATTATCTATTAAGAAGTATGAAGTAACTAGCAAAGTACTAAACAGAACAGCAGATGTGCTCAAAAATTAGAAAGAGGCTAAGTGAATGTAAAAGGCTTACCTTCAAATAAGAGTAAAATAATCTTGAGGAATCAAACGTATTTTGTTTGGGCTTTTTTAAATGGGTAACATCGCCTCATGTATTTTTAAGGGATTATAAAAAAGGGCAGCATAAACAAGGTAATACAAAGACTTTCTATAATATAGATTAACGCACAGTAAAAGAAAATGAAATTTTTGAAACCACTATGTAAAAGAAACAGTATGAACACATAGGCCATGGGAGTGCTCTGAATAAACACGAAAGGAATTTTCACTTGGTATAGTTTAAAAAAATCTAATGAAGAAATAAATAGTTTTAACTAAAAATATGAAAGGACACCATATGTATTCAGGATTTCAACAAGATAGGAATGTTCAAGTTTATACACACACGAAATTACACAATCACTTGAATTTCACTAAAAGATTAAGTCACAAAGCTTTGAAGAAATGTTTAAAATACATGTCATCAAAATGCTGTCTGTACAAGAAACTAAATCCATCATTTAAACAGGCATGAATAAAAATGTCCAGGAATAATAATATACCAAATATTTAACTACTAATAGGCATATTTATAAACACGTCTCTTCTTCAGACTCTTTTAGTATTTACTATTGAACAAGAATGAGACGTAACAGGGAACTAAACCTGCACAGTCTCAAAGAATCCACTCTTCAGTTAAGTATTTAAGCTCTAAATTTAGTTCTACTGTCCCCAAAATACTGCAAGACAATAAAACACCTCGAGTCACGTTTACCCAAAATAAAAATTTAACATGTGACTTTGGTCTGCCTCAAGCTGAATAACCACTTTATTGTCTACATCAAGTTGAGTATCATTACCTTATCTACCCTGAAACTTGCTGCATTCCCATGGCCATTGATAATCAATTCTTTTCACAAATTGAGTCTTTCAGTGGAATTCAACATGCTGAACATATAGAGCATTAAGGGATGTGAGTGCTACTCTTTCTAATCTCAGCATAATTTAAGTAAGAACAAGTACTTAACCAGTGAGATTAAACAATCCTGGGGATGTCCATAATACAGAACTACAGAAGTCCAAGTTAACTCCTATTTCCTAAAGAAATACGCCTGGCAAACACATGCTTCCATGTTAATTGGCTGTTAAGTTCTTGAATCTCAATTTTGGATAAAGACATCCAAAGTAGGATGCAAGTAGCTTTTGAAGACTTGATCCTATGAGATACTATCTTTTCCAGATGAATACAAACTAGCTGGTTCCCTGCATTACTCTAACTTGTTTTGTCTTCAAACAACTTAAACACCATCAATCTCTTGAACCAAATGGAAGCTCAGATTTCTCTCCCAAATCCTAGCTAACATAGCTTTTAAATTGTTACAGAAGAATAGGGTGTTATGATTCTGTTTTGAAACAAAGGCTTATTTATTATCTATACTTGCTCAAAGACTCCATTCCAAAGACTGAAATAAATACAGCCAAGCTGAATGTATATGCCGTCTAAATAAACACCTTTATTTTGACCTCCCAAAATGACAGAACTGAAAAGAATACCATTGCTCCACCCCTTCTCCTATTCAAGTCTTAACCACTAATGCCTTACAGAAGAATGACAATTTAAGACACACATATGGCAGCTGACTATGGCAAGGAGGTTATTCAGTCAAGTGTTAAGTAGATGGAGAAAAGGAAATAAAGAGAACAGAACAGATTTGGATCCTCCAAATGTTATGAGACTGGAAGAAGAATGATGCAAAAAAGCAAAGTAATTTAAAAAAATCAAGCAAGAAAACATGTTTGCTTCAGGCTTACTTGAACAAACCATCCCAGAAGATGTGAAAAATATTTATCGAAGACTACAAATTGGTTTTCATTTACTGTGAAAATAAGTATAATCAAATCTCCAGCCTTGCAAAAAAGGATTTTTTCTATATTACTACTTTAAAAGCTATAATCCACACTTGCCTCCAAATAACATCATAGACAGGATCCAGACACACACCAGAACCTTGAAGGTCTTCCTGCTCAGAATCATTGAATGTTTTGCAACTGCCATCTACTTTGTTTATCAGAAGACACTTAAAAGGAGGAGGTTCTGATATTGAAGCTGGTACCAAACCTAAATCAGAGAGCAAAAAGAGCAAACATGAAGACTACTCATTAATGCTTCATGCATAGAAAATGCCATGTTATACAGTAGAGAACAGATATACTGCTACAACAAAAAAATAAGTGGTAGTAAGATTTAAATGCAAGTCAAGGTTAGACTTTTACATTATTATTCTTGATATTTATAAGGAAGCTAGGATCATAATATGCAGTAAAATCAGAAGGCCAAAATATTTTCATTCCCTCCATTCATGTTTTTGACTTGTTGCTCACCTATTATTTACACAACTGAACCCACTTTTTCTCCAATACTTCCATAAGCATTTAAAATAATACAGAAGATTTCTTGCCTATTATATGCCTGCTTGCAAATATCTCTGATGTAGCAAGCACATGAGAATTAATGAGAGCTTCGTCGATCCGGAGAAAAGTCTGGTCCCCACTTGCTCCAATCCATGTAGCTTTGCGTCCATATTTGGAGCCTATATTAGGCATAGGTGCTGGTTTTGCATTCCAGTAGGGCATATCCAGAATTGGTCTGCCAAGCTGACCTTTCTGGAGAAAGAATGCAAGAATTCGTAAGTGACAGTAACAGTAAGTCTCAAAGATGGATAAATTACTTCAATAGCTCCATCATACAAAATTGATAAACTGGAAGAGAGAGTTTACCACAAAGCTACCTTCAAAACGCAATGGCTGCTTTAAGAGGCATTACACATTTAAATACAAGCAAAAAGTTACTGAGATACACTCCTCCGCTTTCAGGTAGGTTTTTGAGTAAATATATTGTCAAATGCAACTCAAACTCTCCATGTTGGATAATCTTCCTCTTCATCTTCAGAATCAAATATAAAAGTACTATTTTCCTACAACATTCAATATCTGATTAATCCAATGCTAAACAAGGAATAGATATTCAGATAAGAGACAGTCTAAGTTCCACTCAATTCTGAACTTATATGGACTAATTTTTATAGCGCAAATACCTCTTAAAATTACCTAAAAATCGATTAGGAAATCAAACTTGAGCTAAAAAAAGCATGAAGTGCCTCAGCGAGCACCTCTACACATGCTCTTTAACACTCTTCTCTGGACATCTAAGGCCTTATCTCTATGTACAACTCGTTACTGAGATGGACCCCCAGTTCTTATGCTGCACCTAAGTACATAGAAAGAACTGCTGCAATAAACCTGCTCAGGCTCAGGAAATGCACTGCATGCCAATGAAGTTAAAATGATTAGAGAAAAGAAACATGTATATACAGAAAATGTCTTCTGTCCAGCATGTTACCCATCTTTCTTTCTTCATAACAACGTATATAAATAAACCTAGTGAAGACATTTTCAACATGCTTTATTTTGATTTTTTTCTTGACTTTAGGAAGCTTTCAGCAAACTTTCAAGCACTACAAGATTAAAACCAGACACAAAGAACAAGTGGTCTAAATACAGCCTAAACTTATTTTTTCTTTTAGAGAAAGGGGGAAAAACCCTCAGTCAACTGACAGGCTTTTATATCCCACTTCTGAAAGTGAACTTGGTTTTTCAGAGGCAAAGTTTCACTGCAAGACAACAAGCTTAAACCTTTACGTGTCCATGACAGTTTTGACAAGAACACAGACACAAAAGCTCTTGCCTAAAGTTTGAAAAACAACAAAACATTACTTAATTGTAGAGCTGTCTTATGGCTCATTTTTAAATCAAAACATTACTTTCTACTCCTAAAATTTCAGTCTTCATCTTTTTTTGGTAAAAAGATTTCAAAAGGTGAAATTTCTCTTATGTTGTGTTTGGCAGTATATAGTTTTTAAAGCACGTAAAAATAGCTCAATACCTATTATCCTAGCTTTTGCAAAAAAGACCCCAATAAAAACATTAGTGGGAACACGCAAAGAACAGATGACTCTGCAGATATTGCTACGAGGTGCGTATTTGCAAACATGTGCAAATTATGCCCCTTTGAACAAAGGGAAGTAAATAGTGTTTAAATGCTTATTTAGTGAATATAAGAATGGATTCCACACGGACATGGGCAAGTATTCATCATGTGGATATGAAAGAGTTGAGCTGTGTTATACTAAGCAATAACCCCTCCCCTTCAAGTGTAAGCAGAACTTCTGCAACTCATTGCTGTTGCTATGAAAGAAACTGGGATACTTCTTTGTACCAAATGGAAACAGACAGAACAGGCAACATTTACTTACAACCAAGCTTGAAACAGTAAGAGTTTGAAAAACCTGGTACACCTTATAAAATAACACAGTTTTAAATCACCATCTTCATAAAATTTAAAAAAATCCAGCAACAATTCCTGGCATTATGCTTTTCTAACCACAATATTAAAGGCTACATTTTAAAACATTAACAAGCACAAATGGCATGCAGAAGTCATGCATAGTTCTAGAAGAGCAAGTATAAGCAATCATGAAAGGTCTCTGAACAACACATTAACCACTAGCTTATTCCCACAAGTAAATAACATTTCCTTACTGAGAAACTTCCAAATGTGAAAACCTGGCCATCCATTAAGAGAATAGCTGTATGGTTGCTCCCCGCAGTAACTTGTGTACTAGGGCCTGGTAGTGCTTGCACCAAAGTGGGACATCCCCTATGTAAAAATAAATTAATACTATATCAATACATGGTCATGCAGCATCTTAAACTTACATTAGTATTATAAGTATCTTAATCATTGTGACATATGTTTACTAGATTGACATACTATAGCGAATTAGGGCTAAGAAACATCTTACATATTGAATAGAGGTTTGAAAGACTGCACCAGATAGTTAAGTTTATGACCTTCTGTTACAGGGAAACAGGTCAAGGACTCCTTCTTCAGTAAAACTCAGAAATTAGCCTAGAATAAGAATTATTAATTTAATATGTAATTGTATAATTACATTTGTGTAGTACAGTAACATCTGTGTGTGCATTTTTGTATGCATACAAAATACATTGCAATGAAAGGTAGCAGTAAAATATCACGTTGTGAGAACTCTGTGAGCACTTAAAAAGCCAGTGTTCACATTATGAAGCAATCAAAGTCTTATATGGCTGACACTCTAGTACAATTACCAGAAGCAATATTGCTACAGCCCTCCCAAGATCACCGTCTAGGGAATCATAGAAAAAATAAAGGTTTACTCCTCACCACCAGCTCCTCTCCCATCAAACTCAGACTCAATAAAGAATAAACCTCTCCAAACTATTTTCCAGATAGATATGAAAAGGTCTAATCCATTTGTCTCCCAAATATGGATAGGCATAAAAAAATAAACTTTTCATTTCAGTAAAAATGAAGGTAAAAAAAATGACAGGGTGTTCAAGATGCAAAGAAAGAAAACTTGAACTGATGAATTAGAATAAAAAGAGCGCAAAAGATAAAAAGAAGTATGAGATACTAAAATTTTTATTTCAAGCCCAACAAAGTGAACAGAAACCTACAAGATTTTGAATCCCATAATGAATGTCTACGTAGACTTCAAATTTCCTGTGGAGTTGGACTGTGAATTTGAAGAACAAGTTATTCCCACATAATTCTGTATTTGGAAACTGGGCTCACAGTTATACAGACAGTAACAGCATGATTTAAACTTACTTTCAAACACAGCCTTTCAAAAGTAGGCTAATCTAAAATGAGAACAGGTTCTTTTACACTGGAACAAAAAAGGGTCAGCCCACAGTTACCTAGTGATTGTTTAGCAGTTGATGTGCAAAAAGATGGTTCATCTCAATGTTCTGATTTTGGCTGAAATGCAGGTAAAATAGAAGTCAAGAAAGTATGAGGAAGGTGAAGCATCGTGTTCAGCAGAAAAAGGGTAGATGGGAAGATGTGAACACATAAAATTGTGGAACAGAGGAATGTAGCATGAAGATAGGCTGATGACCTGAAGAAGGAGGAACACAGGCATACAAAAATAAATTATTTTTTGGTGGTGAATGTAGCTTTCAGTGGGTTTCTAGTGGAAATGGAGGGACTGAAAGACAGAATAAAATTAAGCAGAGGATGTACAATATGACACTCAAATGGAGGAGCTTTTCTTGGTCTGTAGGCACAAGGATTTGGACATCACTATGATTATACACAGACACACAGGCCAAAGTTTAGTAGCACCAATGATGAAACATTTTAAAAACTAAAAGTTTACATTTGTCTCTCATTAACTTTAAGGAAGCTCAAAAAGGCATCAAACCATAAATAAAGTGTAACTAGTAAATAATCCAAAAGCATTCCTGTTTAAAGTAAGTATTTTTATCACAAGGTTTTTCTTCCTCTCCCTCAAAATTATGATAGATGCAGGCATGGAATTATCAATCACATCTTTATAAAAAAAAAAAGTAGTGAATATTTAATCTTTTTGATGCTCAAAAACTAAGCTATTATCATCGTAACTGTTTCTCTTTCTGTTTTTCTAATCAAATCCATCAGCAATATTATCTGGATGCTGGGTGTGATAAGTCTTGGCAACAGCAGAACAAAATCAAATAAGCACCTAACGCAGAGAGATGAAACACATTATCCTCTTAAATAGCTTTTTCATTGAGATCACCTAGCTCTTGGAATGGCCAACTACAGTCTATCAGCTTTAGAAATGAACAGAAAAAAAAGTTTAAGGTATTTAACTACATCATAAAACAAACCTGAATTGCAGAAAACTAGTTTTCACTTCATAAAAGGAAGAGGGATTTCAAAAAATACAGTAAAAGCCAGTTTGACAGGTGCATATGGAATTTAAAACCTATGATACTACAGAGTATTTCCCTATGCCTCTGAAACTCAACACGGGAAAGCTCAGAATAGACACTGAAGAGTCTGAGAGACTCTTTGGGTGAAGTTTTAATAACCAAGGTTTCTCCCTTTGAATCAAAGAAAGCAAGAAGTATTCTTCTGGGATGGAGTGGAAAGACACATTGGTGTCAAAGTCACAGACTCTTTGGCTTTTGGATATGACACAGGTCAAACACAAAAGACCAACCTCAGCTATAGAGAAAGTAACCTGAGATCCCTTGGGAAAATGCAACAACTGCTGAATTATTGAGCAGATGTACGTGCATCAGCTAGCTCAGGATCCTGAAGATGGTCCAGATGCATTCTGGCCGTCCACACAGAAACCCTCTTCCATCTCAAAGGGTAAGCATTTCTGGGAGCAGTTGAAGTCTTTGAAAATTCATCCTGCATGAACTGTTTGAACAACCGCTGTCCGTGGTACTTCTGCAGCCAGCAACTGCCAGCCACATTCTGAACCTGTCACTTGGGGCAGCTGACCTTGGTGCTGTAAACACAGGTTCATTGGGAGCTGTTACTGTGTAGTGGGAAAAACGAAACCAGTAGCAACTTCTGTCCAATGCGGAGGCAGTTTGACTTTAGGAACTAATAATGCACTTCATACATACTAAATACATACATGCTTACTAAAAGAAATCACAGAAATTATGTCTAAAAATGATGGAAGCAGACAGGAAACAGACATGCTCTTGGAGAGTATGTCTGCATTGTTAGAAACAAGCTGTAGTAAGTAAGCTGTGCAAGCAAAGTTGGCCAATTTAATTACAGAGAAAACAGGGATTTTTATATTTTAGAGGTGACTGGAAATTTGGTGAAAAGATGTAAATATGACTTGCACTCCACCACTGGAGTAAAATAATCAGAAAATGCACCTAGGAACATGGTTCTAACAAACAGATGATAGAACACTTGGGTTTTTTTCTGCAGTTATTAACAGGATATAGTCTCTATTCTTTATCTTCAAGTGGAATGTAGCTGACCATCTATGATCTAAAGCCTGATCAAAAACCTTATGTTTTTGTTGAACCTGTGGAAGCAAAATCCTATCAAGATCATATTACTTCACACGTTCCATTTCTGGAGCTTTGCTGTCAGATCATGTGCTTGCTGCTAGAGTGCTGAAGTTAAAGAGTTTGTACCAAAAAATGCAGACAAATTTTGAACAACAACAGAAAGATTCTGGAGTTTTAAGTTCCAGCTTCTTGAGAGAAGCATCAGCAACAAACAGGCCTTTGCTTACCTGAGCACCATACATACTATTTTTCACCAAGACTAGATACTGCAAAGCATTTCTTGCTTCCACTGAGATTCTATTCACCAGCATCTAATTTGAGGAGAATATAAGCACAGACTGACAAATCTTTCATGTAGTGAATAGCTCATCAACATCTGCCACTGTGGATTTCGTAACAAAAAGCCTACACAGACTAATTTAATGGTTCCAGCTTACTGATAGGACATGTAATCTACCTCATTCCTGCTGAAGTAGAGGAAGAATTTGTGGTGTTTACAATATTCTAATAGAGGAGTCCAGAATCCCCTTAATTAAGGAGAAAGGCAAGTCTGGACTGGTATTTAGAATTCAAAATACTTGAGCATTTTTTCAAGACTTTTAAAAATATAGTCTCACTACTAAACCTTTACACTGCAAGACAAAGGTCTTTGAAAGGATGCCTAAATGTTACTTTTTTTTTTTCTCCTCTCTTTCTCTCTCTCCCAGAAAAACAGCAGAGTATCAGTTCCTGGATTCAGAAGATGATGCTCTTCCTGAGGTCAATACAGGCAATGCGACACACTGCATGACTGACATACCACTGACCTGGCAGGAGTTGGCCATCTGAGCACCACTGCATCCCAACTGAGGTGGAACTCTGCATAAGGATTCCCTGTTTCCTTCTCTGAATCCCTTACTGTGAGGACAGAGGAGAGATCTCTACTTAAAGCTGGAAAAAGAAGTACATCAATGAAGAAATTATAACTTGAATGATGGTGCTAAATAGCAATATAGTACCACAGCCAGTTCTCATGCATAGGACATACTCCAAATTTCTTCAAGGCTTTTTGCAGACATTTTCTAGGATCTGATGTAGAATGATACAAAGGTCTGCGCCAAGTCACGTGCACCTCCTCAGCTTCTACTTCTGATCAAGCACTAGCCTTCAGCCTAAGGTTTTTCATATTCTCCTGTAGGATCTCACCTGGAACTACATTTGGTCTTCATCCAGTTTCTAAGTAAGCAAAAGGTGTAGGGTTTACCACCTGAAATACTGACAAATACAGCAGATAGCTCCGAAGCCTTCCAAAAAGCCAAGTGATTTCATCAAAGTTGGAAATAGGTGACAGTAAGTTACCAGTACAAATGGCACTGCTGTTTGTACCTCTTCGGTCTTTAAGACAGAAACTGGCCTTATTTTAATAGCAACTTGAATTGCTAGTTTAAGCCATTGTTCCTTGAAACAAACACCCGAGAATTTCCAGGAAGGAAAAACAAAGTACTTGTCTGTGATACAATTCTCCCATAAACAGAAACACAGACTGTATTCACCAGTCTAATGCAAACTGAGTAGGGGTAACATTTCAGAGACTACTATCAGGCGCAGCAGCCAATACAAGGCAACATTCAACGTTTCCAGTATACTTTCTTCCTTCCCTCTCCCCTACTGGCTTAGTGAATCCAATCAAAGTTTAAAGATGATGAAGATTTCTTCATGAACTTGACAAAAGAAAGGGTTTTGAAGTCTCCAAAGAGATTAGGAGGATAGATGTTCAATAATTTTCACCTTACTGCTATAAGAGAAACGAGAGAACTGAAGACAGGTCATGGATGCTCCATTCTGTATGCCTTTTACGTAAGGATAATGAGCGTCACTGGACATACACAAAGTCTCAAAGATTCCTACCGTAGAGAACCCTGTCATGTTCATTATATGGCATATGCACATGTCCAAAGACTTTAATCACATTTCCTTTTAAGGTAGGACACTGTTTTTTTAGTTACTTTAATGAATAGATGAGACTCAAATAATGAGATACGAAGGGCGAGACTGAGCTTCACATTAAAGACACCTATATTTAATCACCTATGCTCTCACTGTAGTCAATGGAGATCAGGTTTACAGAGCTGCTAAGCATTCCTAAAGTATGTAAGTAGTAGACAGTTAGTCAAACAGCTCTCCATAATCTGTTGACTTCTCTATTTCCATTGACCACAGAGAAAATATACATCACTCTTCTGCCACCACCCAAAAAAAGTGACTACAAAATGCAGCTGAGACCAAAGCTTACAGACTTCATTTTGGACATAACTGATGAGCAAAAAATGAGACTTTATCAGAAGTGAACTGAGATTAGCTCAGCTGGTCAGAGCACAGTGCTAGTAACACCAAGGTTGTGGGTTTGATCCCCATACAGGCCATTCACTTAGGAACTGGACTTGATGATCCTTCTGGGTTCCTTCCAACTCAGAATATTCTGCGATTCTGTGAATATTCTTTGAACTCTTATCAATGATTTACCAGAACCAGGTTAATCTAGGTTTACAATATCATGCTACCTGAATTCCTGCATATGTAGTATTTTAGAGAAATAATGAAATCTTAATGAGACTTCAATGTAATTCTCACATATGTAGGGAGAATTAAAGAGACAGAGGTCTTTCAAACTCAGTTATCAAAGCAATGTTAATAACTATGCACAGAAGCTTTCATGTATTAAATGAATTACTTATACAGTACAAGAGTACTGTTACTGTATCCATATTCTGGAGTTACGGGGAGTAAATGCAGAACAAGAGCTTTTCAACTTTATTTGGTCCGTATTTGAATTTTCACACTTGCTAGCTATAGAGAACCAGAAATTTAGCCACTCCTTATACAGCAGTACAGTAATACACAATCACATTCTTTAACTACCAGCTCACCTGGAATTAACATCACCGTGTCCAAGCTGCCCATGCTGCCCATATCCAAATGTGTAAACATCACCGTTCTCCATCAAAACCACTGAAAAAGACCAAAGTATTTTTCTCACATACACACGTGACATGGCACTGCACTAGTGCTGGTTACCCTTCTGAGTAGCAGTTAATGATCTCTAAAGACCCAGACCAGATTCCACAACCC
Organism: Dasyornis broadbenti; assembly: GCA_013397935.1. Classification (NCBI taxonomy): domain Eukaryota; kingdom Metazoa; phylum Chordata; class Aves; order Passeriformes; family Dasyornithidae; genus Dasyornis; species Dasyornis broadbenti. Next base: position 647,336 of record VZRN01006453.1, read on the forward strand.
ATCACAACTAGGACCTCTATGCAGGACTAGAGCTCTACCATGCAGATATTTTGAACTGACTCCAAAATTGCTTACAAACTCTGATGTAACTCAATGTATGATACTTATAGTACTTGTCACTGCTGAAGGACAGTGAGCTACCTTTCATTGCTGGAATCAGGGAGGTGACATGGGGATTTTGGTAGTTATCTTACTTTAGCATGTGATGAAATGGCATAAAGTTGTGTAAGGGGAGGTTTAGGCTGGGTATATGGAAAAGGTTCTTCACCCAGAAGGTGGCTGGACACTGCAATAAACTCCCCAGCGAAGCAGTCACACAAGCTTGATAGAGTTCAGGGAATGTTTGGAAAATACTCCCAGGGACATGATGTGATTCTGGGAGGTGGTCCTGTGCAGGGCCAGGAGTTGGACTTGATGATCCTTGTGGGTCCCTTCTAAGTAAAGATATTCTATGTTTCTATGACAGTGTAGTAGGCTACAAAATGACCCTGCTACATTTTCAACTTTTAACACTGTTGTGTACATCCATATTAAAAACTGAACACAAAGCAGTGAAAATACATATGACAACATTTAAAAAAATCTGTATTACAATTAACATGGATTTAATTGTTTTTACCTGAATGGTGAAATCCACAACTGACTTGTACAGCTCGCAGTTCACAGTCAAAGCGGACAGCCCCTGGTGGATATGTTGTGATTTTGCTGGCATCCTTTTCACCTCTTTCTCCACTTCCATCTATAAACAAAACTTACAATTATATACCATGCATTCTAATAAAGTTATATGAGAAGAATGAGAAGAACAAGAACAGTAACTCCCCACTCCACCACTTGTAAGGCAGAAGAGAGAACTCACAGAGTAGCAAAAGAGACAGCTCAAAATGTGGCATCAAAGCAGATGTGGAAGATGATAGAAACTATTTTTAAACATGTACTATAAAGTTACACATTGGAAAATATGCTCTAAAGCAGAAACTTCCCAAAGAGCAGACAAAAAGAACCAGCAAAACAGAAAATTCAAACTTCAGAAGCGTTGCTTAATAGACAACACTTTCGTTCTTCAATAAGGTGGAATAGTTAATAGGCACTACTGTAGTTAAACTCAACAGGCATAGCCTAGTCTACCTTTTCCAATTGCTACTCTTTAAGGATTTTACTTGATTCCAACTCGGCCGTAGCCTCTGTTTTAAGTAGCTGACAATTACTTACATAGCTCATTTCTAACAATGCAAACATACTCTCCAAGAGCATATCTGTTTCCTGTCTAAAAATGCCTGGAAGCAGATATCACTTCTGTGATTTCTTTTAGTAAGCATGTATGTATTTAGTATGTATGAAGTGCATTATTAGTTCCTAAAGTCAAACTGCCTCCACATTGGACAAAAGCACTGAAGTCCAATGTGTTGTTCCTAAATTTTTTGCAAGCTATCATCTTCTCCAGAAATCAGAACGTTTCCATCATCTAACAATTAAACTTTAGTCACACTGTGTCTAGCATAAAGAAATGATAGAAGTACACTAAGCAAAAAATAACTGCACATAGAAGACTGCACATCCTCTTTGTGACAACTCTGACCAAGTAACACTCTATTAACAAAACCGATACAGGGAAACCATTACTGCTCAAAGAACTCAAGGTGCTGGTAATTTAAATCTATACTTAGAATTTCTATGTTTTCCTGAATAATCATCAGTGGAAGTCTGAACTTCAAGACTTCATTATTCCCACAGCAATTACAGACTTACAGATTTTTTAAAATATACTTCTGCTTTTCTACATATTGCTCGACCTTTTTATTGCAGAGAAACTGCTGATACAGCAAAGTCATTTCACACTTTTATTACGTATCAGTTGTTAAAAAAATCTTACTGTTCTAAGAATAAAGCTATTTTCTAGTGATGGCTGAGTATAGAAATTACATGAATCTGCATGTAGTTCACATCTGTAAAGGAACAAGCTGTACACGTAGGAAAGCTTTTGAAGAATTAGATTTAAAAGCACAGGTAAAGTATCCCTTTGAAACATGCATTACATGCTGGATATTAGTGAAATGGAAGCATGGTAAAAAAACCCGTTTCTCAGAATTGGCATGGGATTTTTGAGGTTGTGTACTACCAGACTGCACACAAATTAGAAGAAATACTTCTGAAGGTCTGTGTGCAGATTTTTTTTTGTATTAATAACAAAAGCAAATATAAAGAGACAGAATCACTGTTTAACAACAACAAATCCCCAGTAATTACAATTTTCCTCCTAGTCCTATGATTTTGCCTTAAGCAGTTCACAGTAATTCAATTAAGTTTGACTACTTCTCTAATGCAGTACCTTTGAACTTTTTATGCCTACTTTTGCATTAAACTCTATATGCCAAAGTGATCAGGAGATGGTTCTAGCAGCCAATATTGCCACCAGAATTATTTATTCAGCAAGCAGCCTACTTACAGCTTCCCCGTTTCATACAAGCTTTTCAGACAGGAGCAGAAAAAAGCCAATTATTCTTGAAGTCTACCTGTGGCCCCTGTCTCCCCGCCTCCCTCAGGTACTACTGACTAATGAAAAATGTGAACTCTCCCACTGTGTAAATGCACTTGGACTAATCATCTGCCAGGAATATACATGTCCAGTAAGAATGTGTCATGAGTGCATGCACTTCCTACAGTGAAACACACTGGATATACAGCAACCATGTCACCTATGCAGTCACATTAGCAAAATGTAGCAGCAGGAGCCTTCTGGTCATGCAACAGCAGTATATCAAGTCATGTGCAGATACTTGAAGAGGCACATGTGCATTTTCTGCCTCATCATAAGAAAAATATCCTGCTCTAAAGGGCTTCAAAAACTACTAATAAAAAGTTGTGGATTGCTGTTTTCTCAGCTGATAAATACATGATACTACCTTTAAACAAAACACGATTCTAGGTATATTCCATTTTCTCCAAAGTTATAAATGAAAGCATAACACCATACTACCGTTGAGAAAACACTAAATACTAGTGTGCAAGATGTAGAAACAAATGCCTTCACATGAAACAAATTTTGAAATTCCTTATCTGAGAAATAAAATTATTTTAAAGGATACAAAGTTGTACTTTACAAAGCACATTTTCTATTTCCAAAGCAAACTTCTCAAAGGTTCTAAGAATGCAGGAACAGAAGCAACTGTCTTTTAACTGTATCTTACTTTGCTCAAGTGTGGTTTAAACTGAAAATGGAATTCCTCTCAGCCTTCTTTGCATGGTTAGTAACCATCTCAAGAGTTTTAAATTGGTCGGATCTTCAAAACTTGATAAGCATTTGATAATTCACGCTCCCCCTGCAACTAAAACAGCTAGTCTTGTTTAGGAAAAAAAATGTCTTTTGACCAAAATATACAAAGCCAAATAGAATATCACACTACTTACTTCTAGAGCAATACTTTTGGACTACACTGTTTATCTTTTACTCCATTACACGGCCCATACATACCATATTTTTCCAGCAGCACTGGCTAGGAGAACTTACACATTGAGATAAGGCTGCAAATAAACTGGATCATCCCCTTTCATTCCATTACTTTCACGTAGTCAAAGTTATTTTATAAATGTGAGTCAAAGATGTATGCTGAAAGCTTATTTGCATGTTTCAAGGAACAACTGTAACTAGGGAGATACACATTAGTTTTTCTTCAAACAAGTGTGCACTTTTTCATTTCATTAAAATATCAAGTATCAAAATAACTGTTCCTGAAAGGGAAGCATAAAAAGACTACTGAAGCACAGACTCTTCTTGTGGGATGCATGAAACCTTTAAGCAGAGCAAGTTAGTACGTTCAGTGTTATCCAGCTGGAGTACCACTGAACAGAAACTTTGACTCCATCTGTCTGAGACAGAAAAAAACACCAAGGAAAAGCTGTGATGTGCTTCCTGCTGTCAACACTGAGGAGTGTGCTCCATGAACAACTTCACAATGATGGGTTTTCATCTCTAACATCTCAAAGTCAGGGAAGGAAAGAGAGAACTGCAAATACAACCAACCAATCCCCACTACCACTCCACTTTCCTCAAAAAATTCTTAACTCCTGAAGACAATTTTCCTCTTCCATGAAATGTGCTTAGAAGTTCTCTTGGCTGATACTGCTGCCACAAAAAACCACTGCTTTCCAGGAATGAAGGAGAAGCTCATTCACTTCCAATTGCAAGCGAAGTAATTAGCTTTAAATGAGACTTCTGGCAAAAAACCCAAACCCAACATCATTACAGAATGACACTGTGGACCCTTGGCCCAGACTAGAGGAAAAGCATTTTGTCAGCATTCTGCAGCAATAAGAGTGATGATACTCCATTTCTCACCATCCATCTTTGGGGACAGAAAAAGCACTTCTAAAGATGTTACATATGTATCTACTCCCCACAAATGAAAAGCTTTAATGGAATATGACCATACATTAAAAATTCTTACAGTAACTGTTTCTTCAGACCACATCATATGCCAAATCTTTGTTTCGTTCAGCAGCAATTACCCAAATAAAGCATATTGGTCAAGTTTCTGTTTAGCCTCTGTGATGTCCAACCCTGTCAAACACAAGGTATTCTGAATGCCATAATAAAATTTACAGACTTTATATACAACATTACTTGAACAAATCAGCCTGTGCCTGCAGCTTCTTGGCTGTCTACTACAGGCTTCAGCTGAAATATCTGTATCCAATTTTATAGCTACAGTGCAGGGAAAAAAGGAACGTACTGTAGTCGTGAAAATCATCCATCCTATGAGGCCAGCAAAAAAAATAAGTCTGTTGGATGCTTGAGAGGTTGCTACAGAGCTTACAGGTGAAATACGATATGCAGAATCACAAGGGCATAACACACACAATAAAGTGATAATAAAATCACATTCTAATTATAAACTCAGTCTTAGATGCAGGTTTTTCATTTCCACCTGTCTCACTCCAGTGAGTTCTTCAAACTACGCTGCCCTTCGCATGATATTTTAGCTAAAAATTAAAAAGCAAATTCCAAGTAAGTTTTTCTGAGTATCCAGTAATTTTGTCTTAGCACTGGCAAAATGGTTGACCTTCATCTTGTTCCACCAATGCAGGTTCAGCTTCATCTAGTATTTGTCCTTCTGAGGGTATTTGTTTTATATTCCTTAGAACATTTACCACTACTTCAAACTGGGGAAAAAGGTGGCATTCAAATTGCTGAATCTTAGCTGACTCAAGAAGCTTTGTTTTTAAGTGCTGTTCAGCTGATTTCTGTAGTTGAGAAAATTTTACAGACTTCCATTAGTTGTTTTTTTTACTCAGATCCCCAGTTATAGGAATTCATAGGGATTGGAGATGTAGACTGGAAACTCACTACCTCATTAAAGAATGAGGATGAAACACAAGCTCATTTTTTCTTCTTATTGTCAAACTACTCCATGAATACCAAAAATGTTGTATCTAATCCTTTCTATTTATAATTGTGAAAGACACAGAAGACATATGATCAAGAAGACTATATTTAATATACAGTTTTTTGCAGTAACAAGGATCTTGATATGCAGACCCTATAAAGGTGAAAAAAGTAAATGTCAATGGCAAGAATTCTAAAAAAACAGCTGTTTCAATGAAGTTGAAGGAGCTTTCAACTGGACAATCAAACAGAGGAATTCCACAAGTGATAGACATGTAGATTATTACGAAAAAATTCTTTACTCTGAGGGTGATGAAGCATTGACCAGGCTGCCCAGAAATCACGGATGCCCCACCCCCAGAAGTATTCAAGGCCAGGCTGGATGGGGCTTTGAGCAACCTGATCTAGTGGAAGGTGTCCCTGTCCATGGCAGGAGGCTGGCACTGGATGATCGTTAAGGGTCCCTTCCAACCTAAACCATTCCATGACTCCAAGATGTGACAATATGTGCAAGCACACGTCAGATACTTCTTTTATTAGACCATAATTGTCAGTCCTGAAGAAGCTGTCCACATTCAAGTTTAAATATCATTATCAAGAGAAGTTCTGCAGCTGCAAGCATGGAAGTGGCAACAAGTAGGTACCAGCAAATTTAGTACCGGCCTTATCAGTACTACCAGCAAAACTAAATGTTCCTTGCCCAAGGATCTTAAAGGTATGATTGGTGTAAAGAAGACTACTACAGCAGAAACTTCTGAAGGAAGGAAGACAGTTTGGAAAGCATCACGTTCAAAAATAAAACAAAAGAACTTGCTGATTTCAATGCGGTAATGTCCTTTTATCTCTGCCTCATTGCTCTATTATTGCTTTTACATTCTGCCTCTAGAAAAGAGGCATGCCTTCTAAGATAAATATACATTATCTTTTTCATGATTCCCACGTCACCTGTTACTTTGATACCAACTCACTTCACCAATTTTCCTTTTTCCCTTGGAACCTCTTCGAGAAGTTAAGGGGTATTTCTAGTTCCTAGTGGAATTTATGGCTGTCTTTTGAGAGGCAATCTTCTGAGGCAGAGAAGGGTCTCAAAGTTTACTTGAAAACCTTATCTGTTTGGCGTAAGACACGAATAACTAAAATAAACTGAGTATTTCCTTGCATATAGGCTTTCTTAAAGAAAAATAAATGTTCAGTTCTACAGGGCATATTTGACAAAAATCTTCCAGCATAACACAGACCTTTACACTGTTCTTACAACTCCAAGAGGCAACATAAGCCTCAAACTGACACTAATGAATATACTTCTGAGGAGATACTTGATCTGAAGTGAGTTCCAATTACTTAAAATATGCCCAAAAAGTACAGATGTAGGCAGGACAAGCATACTCCTTTATGCACTTGTCTGTGGAGTCAAGGATTTGCAATACAACTAGCAGTAGTATCCAACTCAAGAATAATGGCCAACAGCAAACTGTGACTCAAATAACATCACTTAGATTCAGTATGTTCTCTTTCACCATGCAACCCCTTCAGTGAGATTATGATAGGTTATTCTACTTAATCCATCAGGACTTAAAGCTCAGACAATATACCTTCCGAAAAGACTGAATGTTATGCAGATTCAAAGGATCAGATTTTGCTTTCATTTCTATAAAATAAACTTCAGATGATTTCATAATCCAGTATGTTCATAACTCAGTAAGCCTATCACCCACACACACTGAAACCTTATCCCATAAGCTTTCAAACTGACAGTTTGTTTGCATACATGCCAAATACTGTAAATAACTTCCACTAATTCAACTGAAATGCCATACTTACTCTTTTACCATTTAGCTATTCTTTAGAAAATAGTTGAAGCATTCTAGCTTCACCATTTTAGGAGTTTCCTACTTTGATCAGATCTGTAATCTCTATTTTACATATTTATCTTTTATATAAAAATATGTATGTACAGACACACCAATACACAGATATACACAAACTATGGTCAGATTTGAAACAGCTCAACTTCACTAAGTTCAGTTGAAATTTTAGTAATACACTACCACTTTCCAAGAAATATGTAAGTCATTTATATCTGAACAAATGACACACTTAGAAATCCAAGATATAATGAACTGGCTTGACAGACACACAAAAATGTCTGAAATATCAAAACATGTCTATACTTATATTCTGTAAAAAATATTTAACTCAAGAATATTGCAGAGTAAGCCTGTATTTTGATTTGCATTGTCCCCATTCAAAGTTAGGAAAAAGTAATGTTTACATTATTTCAAATATTCCACTTCTAAAAAGGGCTTGTTGAAAGATGACATACCTATGAAAAGATTCATACTAGAATTAACAAGCCTGGAATTGATACGTTGAAGTAATCACGCCAAATATACCAACACAAAGGATAAAAAAATCCAACACAAATGCAGTGCAATAGTCTTGAGTCACTCTAACATGTAAAGTTTCCTGCAGTAAAAACAAAGAACCTTAGGAATGAGACAGCATTAAAAATGAGAGAAGACACAGAGAAAGACAATGCATATTTCACAAAAAAAAGGGGGGAAAAAGACAAAGACGATGCAGATTAATGAACATGTACACTTCTAAAGAAAGGTCAACATTTAAATGCATTTTCTTTCTCCTCAGGTAACAAGATACTAACAGGAAGAAAGGAAGAACTCATTTTGTGCAGTTCTTTGGAAAGACAGATGGAGCGCCTGGAAGAAGTGACTGGGAGGCTGGGCTTATTTCCACCCTAGTCAATAAGGAAGACCAAATACCTTTGTGCTTGTCCCGTTTATGCTTTAGCGGTGCTGGAGCGAGTCTGATTCTGGCTAGAGCCTGTTCTCGGTGGTTCATAAAAATAGGACCAGGAATTACAAGGGGGCCTGAGGAGAAACATTTTGCACATGCATAGGAAAGCTCACAAAATGGTAACAGTGTGTTAAAACAAAATTCAAACTAAAAGCAAAGAAAAACCAAAAAGAATAATAATATAGTAATCTTGTTTTCTAGAATTTAAAAGACCTTAATATAAAAGAAAGCTGCCATATCTTGATAACTTATGCAAAAAAACCCAATAAATATCCCGAAGTGATAGTTTTACATGAATTTCTAAGTATGTAACTGTACTGCAAGCAATGGAAATACAACAGACTCATCTAGAGTAAAATTTGATAGCAAATACCCATTATTGTCTTTAAATGATAAAAATAATTATTATACCTTACATCCTACAATATTACATTCCTAATACTGACTTAGAACAAGATCATCGTATAAATGCTAAATTTAAAAAACATCTGCAATTACTACATTTAAGATGCAAAGTTATTACTTTTAAAGAAAAATTTCATGTTTCATGAATTTATTCAAATCATATGACTCTTCTCTTATCCACTTACTAATTTTGAAATCCATTTATTTTTAAAATACTTTTCCATCTACGTAAAGGTCTTCAAGAAAAGATTTGATTTAAAGAAAGCAATGATACATGTATTTAAGATTTTTTCCAGACTATTTCTGAAAATCTAGACTTAGGCAGTGAATGTACTATGCTTAATTGAGGCTGAGTATAAGTAGGTCATGGACAAGCAATTTGTTTCTTAAATCTGTACTTCTCCCATTTTATAGGTTAAGTATGCCAGGTTTTAGAGGTTAAGAATTTTTTGGGCACTTCTGATCCTTTCAGAAGTCTCACATTCAATGGAAACCATGAATCAGGAGTAACTAATTCTGCCAAGTGACACCCAATTCCACAGGTTTCCAAATCCAGACCTTATGTGAACAGTAAACAAAAGCACCCCAAATCAGGCTATCATGTAACTGCTTGTAACCATCATGTAACAGGCTATCATAAATTGCTTAAGAAAACTTTGAATACAAATATTCCTCCTTCTTCAGCAAATTCGCTGATGCTCTCATTCTTCAGCTGAACCTTATTAACAGGACAACATAGGTTAAATTTTCATAAATGTCCATTGCCTCAGGTTTTCTGCTATAAACTTTAGACCATAACCTCCTTCACTAATACTAAACAGCATGGATAGACATTAAAGCAGAAGTTAGGCCAAAAATATGTAGCTTTAGAACCTTCAGATGAAGAAACTTGTCTTCACACAGAGAAGTTCCCAAATTTTAGCATTTACTTAAATAACAAAATCAATGTTTTAAAAATACACTACTTTTTATCTCCCTAGCTTAGAGGTTCGTACATGTATTACATAATATAATGGCCCAAAACTTCCTCAATCATGTATGTTTCTGCACACAGCATAGAGTTTCTATTTTTGTTCTACTGTATTTATTTGGACTCCCTTTATTTCAGAACAGATCCTCTTCCTAATTCAGAGCTCCATTTCCTAATCAAGGATCATAATTTGATTTTGTGTACCTTTGTCTTGCAGATTCTTCCTTCAGTTGTCTTGGTATTGTTCCCACTTTTCACAGTCTCCTCTGAACTGGAGCTTCCATTTAATAGATATGTTTTTGCTAAACATTACCTTCTGTCAGGTCACTTGCTCTGTTTAATATTCTGTTTTCCACAGTTTTGACTTGCATAAAAAATTACGCTACATTTTGCCCCTTACCGAGTTGGAGTGGATATAGTGAGGAGTATACTGAGGCACACCAGGAAAAGGCAAATAGGGGAAGAGATCCATGGCAAGCAGATTATGAAAACCAAAAATGTTTGAAGGATAAATTATACAGAAAGAAGAATGAAGAACATTAGAAAAGAAGGCAGAAGCAGTGGGGCTTACTTACTGAGAAGTTCCTAATGAAATTAGAAGCTGAAGAAATACAGAATGGACAGGACAACACAACAAAAGTGAACTTCAGATTAGCAAAGTTGCAAAAAGATACAAGGACTGCGAAGAGAGTGGCTTGAAGTGTGCGGATCTAAAATATTTGTGGGTGAGTGAAATGATCTCTAGACAATTTAGGCAAACATTCTGAAGTCCCAAAAAATGCTTGCACAAAAAACAGCGCCGGGAATGAGATACAGCCCTGAAGGCGGCCATTGGTATTTTAGAGCTAAGAGTAAAGATAATAAAGGAGAATTTCAAGAGGACAGAGGGAAGTGCAGTAGGGTGAGCAAAAGAGCTAGACGAGATTTGTAAAACAGATGTTTAGTAAGCTGTCAGCTGCAGCACGGTGCTAGCACACAGCTGCTATTGGTTTCAAAGCTACTCATCTCAATTACATACCCCTAGTCAAGATGACAATTCTGTGACAATCGAACCTTCTGACCAACACAGGATTTATCTTTGCTTCTGGATATTCCTATATACTTTACCACATTTACCATTATGTAAAGAACTCGAATTCAAAATAAAGTTAAATGCAATAGATTGCTATTCATAGCAATTAGCACCCAAAACCATGTAACACTGGTCTGTTATCTTCTTTGGCTTTTTGTGCATGCTAAATCTGTAACATGATCATAATAGAATAGGAAATATCTACATTTTGATTGTATTGTGATGTTTGCCTCCTTGGTCATGCGCTGGCAAGGTGTAAAGTACCTCTCTCTCCCTCCAAAACAACACAGGCAACAGAACACCAGAACCATTTACGGAGACCTTATCTGCACTCTGCTTATATCTGAGGGTGCCTGTGCAACGGGAGCAGAGTTTAGGCACCGTGAATATTCTGGTGGAACAATACAGCCATGCATTAGATACTTCATAGAACCATATTGATGGTCATTAGGGGCGCAAAAGCCTACAGCTTGCTCTTCAAAGCTTTCTTAATTCATGTATGAGATTTGATATTGTTTCAAGTGTAAGGTAGGGGGTTTTTGATTGGTTTTGGTTTGTTTAAAGAACTTTGAAATAAATGTAACCCTGAAAGCATCAAAATAAGCATTTAACTAAAACCATAAAAAGAAGCTGCACTATTATTTAATAAGTAATATTGCACTTGTATAGATAGCTCTGCTGTATACTTAGGTATATGTTCCACAATGAAGTGAGAATAATGTTACAAACAAACTGATTTCAAGCTCATAGCAGCTTGTGCAGATGTTAAACAGATTTATACGATATTCAACCTACCATGGTAAAACTAATCACTGAATTAACTGAATCAGTTACACTTCAGAAAAATTAAAAAATGCCCAAACCTAGGCAGTCTCAGATAATATTGTCTCAAAACAGAGCAGCTTTGACTAAAATTAATCAATTTTCTGTGGGTTCTTTGTTGTTGCAAGTAGAATACGACTGATGAAAATTAATTTTCCTTTTCTGTGAGGGCATCAAAAGCTAAACCTGGTTTAATTACACACCAAATCTGCATCTCAGTAATGAGCATCTAGAGGTTTGTACATCATAGGCTGAGAAAAAATAGTAGTGAAATACCAGTGAAACATAAGACCATTTATTACCACTGCACTGAAAACCACTTCTGTATTTTTAGCTAAGTATAGTTTTTAAGGTAAATATAGTTTAAAAAGCTATTTTTACAACATCACTGTCTTCTGAAAAAAAACCCCAGAATAATCTTCAAGTGATAAATTGAAATCTTTGACTATTCTAAATTCTATTACTTCAAACACCAATCTGAAAAAGTCGCATGGACAGCTTTCGAGATTAGCACCCTCAGAAAATGCTAGTCTTAGGTTCATTACATGAATAGGATGATGTGGCCCACAGATTTCTGTAATCCATTAAGGCATAATTTAATACTCCCATGATTAAAAAATTAGTTTCATAGGAAAGGAAAAATAATCTAGGCATGTTCTGAACATTCTGACATAAAACTTCCTCATTGTTTTCTGTGGCAATGAAGTGCAACTATTTCCATACTCATCTCTCACTATTCTCATCAAGCACCAAATCAGCTTGAAACACAACAAACATTTCACCATATGGAAAATCAGCTCCTTCACTTTGCAGCAGAAGAACAGTGACAGTGAAAAGCTGAAGTAATTCAATCAATAATTATGTTGAGATATTATGATTTAGTATAGAAGCTGTGATGAATACAGTTGTGGCTTTATTTCTCAAAAGGTCATACACCCAATTGAAAAATGTGGAATTTATTTTGAGCCCTCTTTACTGCCTGTCACAGTCGCTTGTGCACGGAAAGGAGTAAAGAAATACAATAAATATTAAGGAACTTACAAATGTTTTAAAATAGTTAATTAATTATCCCTATATGAAACATTTTTATTTCCACTATGAATTTAAAGGATATATTTTTTTTCACTAAAATAGAATTTTCTTGAGTGAAGCAACATGAATAACTGATTCAGGCTGTTTACAATTCCATCATAGCAACTATAATCTGTGATTTATTTCAAGGCAAAAAAAACAAAGGAATCTTCAGCATAAGCACTTAATTTCTGAAGTTTCTTAGTATGCTGCTGCTGAGCAGCATGTATACAGATCCCTTACAACAAGCAGGCTACTTGGATAATTGATGTTTGAGAAATGAGTTAATTGCTTGTGATAGCAACATTGAACTAGGTCATTGATGTGGCAGCTATTAACAACAACTACTTCTACCTAGAACATATAAATTCAGAGTCTGTATTTTCAGACAAATGCAAATAAAGATGAGTATTCTTATCTTCTGCCATACAAGAGACCACAACTGATCTTGTAAAAGAATTAAATGACTGTCACACCTGCAGACATAACCATCACTCCCTCTCTTAATTCAAGTCAACTACAAGACCATATTTCTAAATCAGAGGTCACTGTAACAGGACTAAATCTGGAGCTTTGGTAAAGAAGCACAATTAGACCACTTAAAAATCAGTATACTCCCCACTTGCACTCTTATGCCTCTCTCCTACACTTCAGTCCTATTTCAACACATTCAGAGGGAAAATGAGTGAGAGGTTTCTTTGTGACTTTTTGGTTGTTTTATACATATAGCTGTTTTAGGAATGAAATATTCCTGCGTATGTGAAGCTTTCACGGTCCCCTTGTTTACAAGACATTCAAGATTTACTGAAAATATTTGTATTGAATAAAGGTCACCAACTGTAACTAAAGAGTGTGCAGCAACATTCAGTGATGGGTTCTATTCTTGGCTATCACAAACTTCGCATGTTTTGCTTCTTATAAAAGAACAAAAGACACATTAACACACTAAATAACCCAGGAATCAGAGTCCTGACGAAGTAAACATTGTGCACCTCAAGGAAAGGCAGCTAGTCTGGCCTTGAACTGACTAAGCAGTGTTTTCAGAAAATTGGAAGGTTGTAAGTTTTCTTTGGATCCCTAAATAGCTATTTCATTAGCATGGATTTGTTCAGTTACATATGCACAAATACTAGAACTCTTGGGAAAACTAAGCAACAAGCAACCTGCCTGTTCTTCTAACATTAGTATAACTAAGTTTTATCAGACTGCAAAACCTTTTGCACATAAAATCTAGATTATTTAAATGTTCTCATTCTCTCCTATGAAAAGAGCAGCATCATAACAGTTGTCAAGAATGGTGCTATTCCTTGCACCAACTCATTCATGAAAAACTGCAGCATTTGGATGGAGAAGCAAAACAACCCTTTAATATGGTTATGCAAATCAAGATTGATTATCAAATCAAATATTCATACCTGATTATATAAATCAGGACCTCTTAAGTATTTGTGAAACATTGTTCTCAGCTTTATCACAGAAGTCATTCTGAACCAAAACAGGAGATTAATCTCCAACCCTTCTAGATAGGCATACCCACTACTTCCCACAGCCACACAGGTACAGGATTTCAATGTGGTTTTTGGCAGAGAATATAACACGATTGTGTGCAACAAGCTGGCCAACAGTATCTTTTTAGCTGCAGTCCCTATACAGAATCACAGAACCAACTGGGTTGGAAAAGACCTTTGAGATCGAGTCCAATCTCTGACCAAACACCCCCATGTCAACTACACCATGGTGCTGAAGTGCCATATCCAGTCTTTCCTTTAACACCTGCAGGGATGGTGACTCCACCTCCTCCCTGGGCAGCCCATTCCAGTGCCCAATCATTCTTTCTGTAAACAACTTCTTAATGTCCACCCTAAATGTGCCCTGGAGCAGCTGTGCTGTCCTGTTCTGTCACTGGTTTCCTGGGAGAAGAGGCTGACCCTCACCCCGTTACAACCTCCTTTCACCTACGCACCTAATAAAACGAACAATAACAATACATTCCTGATATTGTCCAACTGATCTTTTTATGCTTTTTGAGACATAGCATACAGAAGGGATAAGCTGCTCTGGTTCTTCTTCTAACCACAGAAGGAAATGTAAATTTTTCTCTGCCACTCTTCTTTTTCTTTTAACTGGAATTTACCTCCCAGCTCTGTCATCGCTGATAGGCTGAACAGCAGCACCTTTCAATAATGCCTGGGCATTCACTTAGGATTCAAGAAAAAATTGTTAGTTGCATCTAATATTTGCCAGCAGCATGCAGCAGCTCTAATATAACCTAAACAAAGGCTTCCTTTCTTCATCTCACAGCTAAAATTAGCCACAAAGATTCAGAGAAAAATAAATATTCCATCCTTTTCAATATGCATAGGCAACTACAAGCTTTCTCTTCCTTGTCTCATTGTACTTGTGGTTAAAACCAGCAATTTCTTAATGGAAGTGAAATAAAGACACAATTTGCATCACAAGATTCACTGGCACAGTCTAGGAAGTAATTCAGATTACAAGGTACATTTTGTATTCAAGTAAAATACGTATCTAATTCATAAAAGAAGAATCAAAGCAGTATTTACTAACACAGCAGGAACTTGAAAGAGCACACATCCCAATAAATTACTCCTCTTCTCAACACACAGTAATCTTAAAAGCCACATCATCATACTTCACAAAAATATTACAATTTATATCAGTCTAAATTTCTCAAAGTGAATTTGACAAGACACTGAGGTATTTTAGAACACGAAGAGTATTGAAAAGTTCTTAAAGTACATTATTGTTTGTGTGGAAAAATCAGCAATGAGGTAGGTAAAACGTAAGAAAATTTTGAAATGTTGCAGTGTTGTTTTATTTTTTTAATTCAGTCTCTGTCAATATTCTCATGTTATTCAAATACAGAAAAGTTCCATTTTATAAAATAGAATTCTGCTTATTATACAACAGAAATTGAATCATTTATTACAGCAATTAGATAATTAATGTAATAGGTAAATAGCATGGGACAGGCTTGTCTTCCTAGAAAAGTGTTCTAGCATCTCTATTTTAAAAAACTATTACTGAACTACGAAACAGAAAAAAAAATAAAAGACTCAGAAGTTTCCTAAGCTATTCAAGCCTCTTCTCAATAAGGCACTCACCTCTTCCTTCTTCCAGCCTATGTCTCCTAATTACACGTTGCCGCTTTTCTTCTTGTCGTAGCTGAAGGTGTTCTTCAATATTAACTCCAGGAACAGGGACAGCTAAATAGATTTAGAAAATAAAATATGTAAAATTATCTTTAAAATTGTTATGGTGGCAATAAACTGTAAAAGAAGTTAAACAAAAACTGAAAAACTACTTACTAGCTGCTCTTAATATGGCCCTGACAATAAAAGAAAGGATTTCAGTACATTTGGAGGAATTCTAAGCTTTATCTCCTAATTTCCTGGTTTTCATCAATCTGACAATTCCAACATCACCGAGTAGTACTTGGGCATATACATATACTTATTTAGTTATGTATTGTCATGGTTATCACCATTCTCCCTTAAAAAGCTTCAGAAAGTATTATTTTAAAAAGTCTACAATTGTTTATATTTCTAAAAGGTTTTACATGAATTAGCCATGTTTTAGTTTAACAAGGCTGAAATCCTGATAAAAACATTACAGAAAAAATTTCAGGATATCAAAAAGGAGAAGAACTTTGTACTATAAACATTAGTATCATAACTGCACAAGTCACAAAGTGGCAGAGATGACTACAGTACAGGCAAGCTTTTAACACGTCACTTGACAGAATGATCGGTCTTTGCTGTATCACCAATAAATAAAACTGACTGTTAAGCACCATTTTATTATTACAGGACAGTTATAGTATAATATTGTTAAAGTGTGTAAACAAATGTACTGAAGGGAAGAAAAGGTGCAGTAAGAATGAGAATTTAAAGCCATCTTGCTAATTTCATATCACTTACCCAGCAAGAGATCTAAAGGTATCATCTCTTTTACAGCATCAAGGATTCCTCTTTGCCTTGCTTCCTGGCCATCCAGTTCTCTAGCACATGCCTTGCAGCAGCCACACACAGCACAGCCTGACTCACCTGAGCCACAGCCACAGATTCTGCAGCAAACAGAGTTGCTTTATTACTATCTTTTATTTTTGTGCATTACTGATGCCTTTGTAATTAAAACATAAATTATTAGTTTGTTCTATCTGTGGACATACAAGTTTTTCTGAGTTAAACAGAAAGTAAGGCTAATTTAAATATTAGCTGCTGTTGGCACGGTGCCAGGACCATACACAGACCGTACACTGAATTGACTTCTCAGCATTTACATTTTTCTTCATTTAATTTAATGTACACCACATGAAAACATGAACAAGGAAACAACAAGCACACAAAATGCTGAAGAAATAGTAATGATGAAGCAGTGGCCCTTTACAGCTCAACTAACAAGTAACAGATAAAAGCAACCTGAACAGCAAGATAAAAAACTTCTATCATAGGATGAAGAAAGGTTATCCTTAGCCAGCAGCTCTGTCAAGAGACAGAGATTACATTGATGTTCATATCTGACAGCTTCTAGTGAAGACCCATACGCTAAATTTAAAAATTGTTTTTAAAGCTAAATCACCTACAGACATCACAAGCTATTTACAGGAATTTTTACCTATTTCTGATTTTAAAAGCACATACTCTTTTTAGCTATAATGTTATTTTAGACGGAAATTTCAAGTCCATTCACATTCAACAAGTGCTTTAGCCATCCAACACACTGTACCATGCACACTCCCACACATTTGCTTACCCTCCCGGTACTCTATCAGGACGCCCACTACTAACACAGCTGGCTCCATAGCCTGTGCAATCTCCACATACAGTGCACACCATACACTGCTCCAGCTTCCATTTATGCATGCCTGGAGGGCACATCATGGACTTCTCATCTTTGTCATCCAGTTCCTCTTCCAGGTCTTCATCCATTGCTGTTGCCATGTTCTCAACTCCAAAACCTAATTAAATATTGAAACAAGCAATAGTTGCTTTCTGAGGCCAGAGAGGGTTCTGGTTACCCAGAAAGATAAAGACAGGTTGTCTGAGCAACACGATCTAGTTGAAGATGTCCCTGCTCATTGTCAGAGGATTGGACTAAGTAACCTTTAAAAGATCCCTTCCACCTCAAACCGTTCTGTGGGTCTATGAACAGTGGCTACTGCTGAAGCTCTGAAGAATGCTCACAGATCAGGTTTTAAAAGGAATGACTAGGAATGCCTGATTTGCCTGCTCAGCCAGGACAGTGACACTTCTGAAACCTCTCTGTGCATAAGCATGCTTGATGTTTTTAACCAAGTTGCATGTATTCAACCTTTAGTATTGGAATTACCTTTTATAAAAAAACATTCAGCTTTGTTTTCCTTTTTAGTATTTGCCAGCACAAAAAAGAAAAGGAAAAGAAAAATCAAGGTCCCACACCTTTTCCTCCCTGACTCATAGAGCCTGTGTCTCGTCCACACTGTCCTTTATTATTTACTCCAAATGTCCACACTTCTCCATTCTTCATTAACACACAGGTGTGAGCTTTACCCATGGCTACTTGAGTCACAAAATGGCCTTTCAAATCTGTTACTAAACCTGTAAGACATAAAACACTTGAGTGACAAATTGCACTTTCCAGTCAAGAACGAAACTCAACGATATAACAAAACGGCTAGTGGATACTGGCAATTTTAAAATTTACAGCAAGGGAGAAAAACAACAGATATAAAAAATAAATGCTAGCATAAAAAGTGAAAGGAGAAACTAGACTTAGGCCACTTGTCCTACAAAGAAAGAAAAGCCAAAAGCAAACCTAAAATTGCTGCAAATCACTTGTTTTGAAAAAGAATTCTAAAGGAGTCATAAGGATATTGGAGTTTATTTAATTAATATTTACTTAAACTGAGATGTGCAGGATCACCTGCTACCTTATGAGCAGAGAAACCCATAACGCCTTGTTTCCAGCAGCCTTTGTCCATAGTAAAGCACATCCCATGTCTGTGACTTTTTCCTGTGCGGCCTTCTTGTGTAAGGTTAATACAAGTGAACTATTTTTCTTCCCATTAGTGGAAGAATTTATTTGGGTATTTGCCCCCAGTGATCCTAAATTCACTTACAGAACTTTAGGAAACTGCCTTTTTCTACCCTTCTGTCATATTTGTCTGAATCAACACAAATGTCAGAAATACGTTAAGAAAGTAAGAAACACAAAACCAACATTTTTAGCCATTTTCATGGGCTAAAAGCTTCCATGCTAATTTCAATTAATCTAGTTGAGAAATCATTTAAAAGACCAATATTAACTTACTTGTACTATCAGAGTAAATGGCATCTTTTCCAAACATGTAGAGCTCTCCATCTTTTGAAATTACAGAACTGCTTCCATTATTGCACGCTGTAGATATGACAATCTTTCCTTCCATTTTAATAATTTTTTTAGGCTTATATGGTTTTGATTGCCGTCTGCTTTTAGCTTTAAATAAAGAAATAAATTACAAGTAAATCTATCAAAAAACCCCCAAACCATCAGAGGCATAATTGTTAGTTCTCAGACAACTAATGAAAAAACCTAAAGAAACAACTAACTATATGTACAATCTCCTGGTCTGATTTTAACTGGATTACATTGGCTCCTCTCAAAAAATTCAGTGGCAAAGAAAGACATGATTAGATCAGTATCTTTTAGAAATGATTCTTCAAGTGTTTCAAAACACTTCAATTATTCTTATTAATCTACCACATCATCATCTACCATCTGTTTCCTAAACTGAAGTATTTAATTTAATATTACAACAGATCACAGCTTCAGGGCACCTAAAGCTATCTTAATTGCCTTACAAAATCTATTTCAACCTACAGACACAACTATAGAAATCAAAACTAGGAAATGTGTTAATTTTATATTGATGGGGCATTTGTTAGTCTGAAGATCAAATTAATCTGTCTTCTCTAATGTCTGAAGAATTCCACTTGATCAAGCACAGATCTGCTTCTACAAGTTCTAATCAACACATCTCTCCATCAGGCAGCAAAACACCCATTTCCAAAGCTCAGTAAAACAACAGCAAAGAGGCAAAAGTTTGGCTCCACAGTTTTTCAAAGTGCCAGGCAGACAGCAGAGCTTCTTGACCAAACTGACTGTCTTTTTTTGGGAAAACGTGAAAATAGCGTTGTCCACTACATAATCCAAACTGTGGTAACATAGAGATCAGATTCTATAGCTGAAGAGGCTGTGGCACTGGTTGTCAGGACTTGTGGCCAGCATAAACTCCAGCACAAATGGCATGCTTACATGTTCCTGGAAAATGATGAAACTCTTCAAATTATAAACTGGTTAAGAGGCTTTTACCAACCACTGGGCAAGCAAGCAATGATACATACTTGATTCACCATCCTCTCCTTTACTAGCAGAACCTGTGAAGAATATGCTTCCATCCTCAGCAACAAGTAAGGCATGTGAGCCATCATGCCCAACAGAAAACTGAATAATCTTCGGAGATTTTGTGATTGGGAGTTCAACCCATTTGCCAGCTGAAGGGCCACCTTGTTTGATTCCAAGGCTCTGATATTTGCCAGTATAATAAATCTAGGGGGAAAAAGTTTATCAGTTTTAGTTATGCCACAGCACTTCAAGCTTACATAATTCTTAAAGTTGCATTAATTATTTTTAAATCCTTTCATTTCAAACCACACAGCACTTTTCCTGACTTTGTTTATCCCATTTCAGTATCTCTCTCTTAAACCTATCAATTTTGACTTGATGGGGGAAGCATTCTGATTAGCTTCTGCTTGTTTTGAAACGCGCTTTCTACTGAGCCACTGAGTGAGTTTTCATATATAATTGTTTGGCTAGATGAGTTGAACACACAAGAAAGAACAGAAGAAACTACTCAGAGGAAACTAAGCATGTAAAACACTTCACAAAAATGTCTGGTCTGTGTAAAAACTGATGGTATAACAATTAAATTAATTTAAAATAACAAATTACTACATATTTTCATATGCTTCAACACATTTTAAAAGCATTTTTAGTAAATGCACAGTGTCCAGAGTACATAACTAACAGAACATATTTCACGTGAACAAACACAAAACTACTGACATAAATTAAAAAGTTTCCTTTAGCACAACGAAGTTTAACTGTTCTATAAAATTGGTATGTCAACCTATGGGGCATCTAAAGCCATTTTACATTGCCTTATATATCATGTTTCCTATCTTAACAGACAACTTTATAGACCAAACCCAGGAAATTTGTTAATTTTATATTGAATAGGCATTTTTGTTAGGTGAATGATCAAGTAATCTGTCTCCTCCAATGCTGAAGAGTTCTATTGATCAAATTCTGTTACATACCATTAAATTTTATTGTAAAAAAAATATTTATTCATTAACATTTTCAACAATCTCACTGTTTTACAGCAGCAGAGCAAGGCCTTCATTCCAATAAAGAAATACAATTTTGAACATGTGCAAATTAAGAACTACGCTTCTACAAGATAAATAGCATTAGTCTTTTACACTGAAATAGAAACACAGTAAATAATGTGAAGAGTCAGTGACAGTCTTTATTCCTAAATTTCTATGAATATGCAAACGCCTCTAAAAAAGTTTCCACTGAGCAGAACCAACATATCAAATTATTAAAAATAGGTTTAAAGAAATCAATTGAAAAATTTGCATAGGGGAATCAATAATTCTCTGAAGGATCAGAAAAAAAAAAATCAGACTGAGATTTAAGTAAATTACTATGGTTAGACTGTTTGTGGAAAGTTATGAGGTGGTAAAACTTGCAAAGGTGCTAACACATCATTTGTAGACAAAAAGCAATTTTGTTTCCCAAATCTAAAACAAAGCCCTTCATTGTAAGACTGACTGTAGAAATTCCTATAAATTCAAGTAATGCATTTCTCAGTGGTTCCAACTATCTGTTTATGCTTTTAAATTACTATTTGCCTTTAATGTTTTAAAGCAGGCTCTGAAAAATATATTTTAATACAGTCATAGACATCCATTCTAACATACTGAAAAGGCAAAAAGAAATTATGGAAAATAATGATTAAATTAAAAACCACAAGAATCTATTGGTGCAATTTGCTATTTACTACAGAACATTTTCAGTACCTTTCCACTAGCAGTTTTCATCAGTGCAAACTCTCTCCCAGCACCAAGGACAGCTGACTCCTCATCAAACCCTGTACCTGTGCAAGTAAGATTGTGTTAACTGAACAGTTTAACCAGACACTTTCACAGACCAGTTACCTATCCAACTCTGCTGGTCTACGTAGCCAAACATACTTTTTTTGTTCTGATAGAGCCAAAAGCAGGCTCAACAGAGCATAAATATCCCAAAGCAAAGACCAAGTGATATTTTTACAAAATAGCTTCATAGATATTAACAATTCTTCACCTCAAGTTCTGATGCAAGGCCATTTATCAATGTGATTGTTTTTCCTCTTTAATCCAGTCAGTGGTCCTTTTAACTTGTTAACTTCAACCCACAGCAAGGAGTTCCACACTTTAACTATGTTTTATCAAGTCCAAGCTTCAAACAATTATATATTTATTATACAACTGAAGGAAAATACTGGAAAACCATGGATAGTACTGGAGACAGAGAGGTGGTTCAAAATTGGTGTATGGATATGACTCTGAGTCAAGAAACACTTCAGCAGTTTCCAACCTCTCCATGTGTTTACATTATGGAGTTATACCTTCGTGCACATAATGGAGCCAAAGGGAAGGGCAGTGTTTCAGCTCTATTGTTTGAATTACCAGGCTTGTTATTACCTTTAAATAAGAGAACTTACTGATAATGTGCAAATCTTTCTCCAGATCAAACAAAGAGATGCCACAGGCATGTAAGCATTTTCTTGCAAGCTTAAGCTGCAGTTCTTGTTGCAATACCGGCTCAGTACTCGTGGCAAATATTCGCACTACAAAGCCATCCTGCAATAAATACAAAAATCCACTTCATACTGTATAATAAATGCATGAATTCACTTTTCAAGTACTAAGTGCATCAACATAGTATTATTTCAGAGTAAACTGTCAGAGGACACATTGATAAAATAACATTTATTATAACATAACATATACTACAGAGGAGAAAAGAAGAAAATGGTCATCAGGACAAGCTGAAGCAAGTATCTGACATACCTTAAACATATATTGAATTCTATGAAAATGCTATGAACACTATGAAAATAGTGAACTGCTGTAGAAATGTTAACTTTCATAACTATTTTCATCTATTTTTTGAGCCCTCAACTTCTCATGATTCAGAATCCAAAATTCTGCATGCAGAGTGATGGCTGTAAAGGGCAGCTAAACAGTTTTCTGTTTACAAGTGCAGAGTATCTTCATCTGGCCATGTTAAAAAAAAAAACATCTGTTCTGTTAGGAAGGAAATGGATTAATCCTAGTTTTCTCACAGTTGATGCCTAGCATCTTTTGACAATCCAGTCTCAATCCATCCCTCTTTTACAGGTTTCTCACTATCAAAAACCAAACAAGAACTAAAAATGTAATAACTGTCTGCTGGGAAAAAAAATTATACAACCACCACTACAGTTTTTTTCCTTGTAGGAGCACTTCTTTGGGCTTCCACAGTTTTGGCCAACAGGCAATTTTCACACAAAAAGATCTACTGGAATGTAGTTTATTTCGTATCTCTTCTATTAAAACTGGCTGAAATGCCCCAAAAGTTCCAAAGCAATTACAG
This sequence comes from Dasyornis broadbenti, assembly GCA_013397935.1. NCBI lineage: Eukaryota > Metazoa > Chordata > Aves > Passeriformes > Dasyornithidae > Dasyornis > Dasyornis broadbenti. The sequence goes on from VZRN01006453.1 coordinate 670,601, forward strand.
GAAAGTATATCAGGAAAAAAATTTATCATTAAGCTCGAAGAAGCTTATCCCATGAAGAGTCTGTAAAACATGTTAAAAAGACATGATTCAATGTGTAAGTGCTTTTTCCTGAAAGAGCAATTGAGTTTTCCTTAAAACTTATCAAAAAAATAAAAAAAACTATAATGAATCAAAATCGTGTGGTTATCAAAATACTGCTTTTTTATGCACAAATATGGCAGGTTTTCATTATTTGTAGTAGCATGGATTTCTTCCTTAGTTGTGTTACGGAAAAAAAAAGCCGCACAAAGGAAGCTATAAATACTGTAAAATAAAACAATACAGTTGAGAAAAAAGCAGTTTACCCATTATTTGTAAAACTTACGTCTCTAGATGCTGCTATTTGATTAATATATTCTCCATCAGTGAAAAGGATATTCTGCCCTTCAGTATGACAATCTATGAGAGAAAGATGAAGTACACTGCATCAGTTTATATAAGCATACATACATACACTAATCTCTGCTTTTGTCTAATTCATTCTCACTCCAATCAGACTATGAGAGTTCTCCTTTGTCTAAAGTGAGACCATACTGTTCTGATAATGTGTCTTTTACTCTAACATCTCTGGTCTCACCAAAGGCATGTAATTCTCGTTAGTTCCTGTAAGAGTTATTACACCACTTTCCATTGTATGAAACGTAAGTAGCTACACCCCAATATTTAACAGCAAAAAAAAACATTTAATAGTCATCTGTGAGGCGTATTCTAAACTATTATAATACAACTAAATTCGGATTTTCCAGGACTATTAAGTCTTTCTCCTTCCCCAAAGACCTTTTAAATATAAGGACCAATATCTTTGAAGAAACATTTCCTCAGTCCAGCATATAAAACCTACAGAAATAAATGAATCAGTTTTTATTATTAATCTTTCTTTTTTTCATTATTTATAATTTTCACCAAACTATTAACTGAAAATTTAGTGGATTTTTGAAAACTAAGAAGTATATACTTGAATACATCACACATTTATTGAAAATAGGTCAGCTATTTCCAAGAAAAATGGTAGGGAAAGATTTTTACCCAAATTAGAAGGAAAAAAAAGAAAAAGACCACTTTCTATGTAAGTTTATATGTATGTCTCTACACCACTTCTTCCCTTCCTGTTTTGTTACTGGAGCTACTAGCAAAGAGATTGATATCATCTGGTTTCTAAGGTGTTTGTCTCATTGATTAGACAGAGGAAAGAGACCTCTTCCAAAAATACTGCCAGACAGCCACTTTACACTCCACATATTTGCTTCATAACCTGAACAAAGATCCAGTATTAGCATTTTATCTAATAAATGTAATGCTAAATGAAGCACACAATGTCTTTCTAGCATAACCAGCAAGTTTGCTATTGTTTTTGCTACCTAGCTGGAGCATTAAAAATAATACAGCTGAAAATACCCCACAGAAACCCATTAACTTTACTTTTTCCTGATATACAGACCAGTCCTATACAGTGTCTTACCAGGAATAGAATATGCACTAGAAAGACTTTTGTAATTCTCACATCTGGAAGCAAAGTACCAAAAGCAGACAACCTTCCTTCTCCTTAGAGCACAACCTGGCATGAATCACAGAGAGTATGCAGCTAGCAGAATGGAGAATGGCAACAGAAACATTGAAGTTTGAAACATTGCTCTCTCACAAATAATCTCAGATTTAACAACCAAAACCATTTCATGCTACCAATTCTCTATGTTGCAAAGCTGTATCAGTGATAAAACAAAAGAAATATCAGTAACTAGATGAGAAGTTCAGAAGACTAGACAAGAAGTTCCAAAACTAATCTAAATGACATTTCTCCAAAGGTTACAGGAAGTTGGTAAGCATTAAGATTCCTTGAATGACTGAAAATTACAAGCTTACACAAGCAGAATAGCCAAGGAGACAGCATATTCTGACCACCAGTGGGTCCATATTACACTATTTAGCCTATTGCTTCAGTCTTTTCAAGAGGAGGTGAATCTCCCAGTAAACACTTCTGGGGGTTGTTCCTATGTTTGGATGATGTGTTCAAAGATGAAATCTGGAACAGAAATGCTTTTTTTTTTGTAATACATGTTCTTCAGAAGACTTCCTAAAAATTAGCACTTGATTAGATAACATCCGGGCCCAGCATTAAGTATCAAATTAATGGGAAGAGTGAAAAATAGAAAGCAGATGGAGTACCTGGAAAAACTAGAAAAGTACAGTGTTTCAGCTAGGAAGAATCTCTTACGATCAATTCCAAAGTCTTACTCAATCTGACTTTGGAAATTACTTTGGGGATGAAGATAACCACAGTTTGTGTCTGAAGACTGCTATAAGAGAAAGGGCTTATGTTTTACTAAAAATACGTAACTACAGGCATCTGTTAATCACAGCCTCCTTAGAGGTTTCAAGGGAAGATGACTGTCAAGCATCACCTTCCACATGCACATGGTGCATTCTGAGCCTGCTAACAAAGACCTTGAGGTCATCTGGGCTACCCTCAGTCAGGAGTACTTTTCAGACTAAGTGAATAGTCCTGAGCTCCAAGATACTAACTTGCAATTCCAAAGAACAATAAAACCATATACCATATGACTTCAACTTCTTCAGCTGAAGACAGTAAGTGTTTTAAGGTATGCAGTAAACATTACTGTTGAAAGAAATGGTCAAGACGAAAATCTCCTCTGTAAATTCAGGTCCAGTCACCTAGGAAATTCTCATGGAATTCAGACATTCTTTTATGATACATGGACTGAGACAACAGATGCACAACTCAAGTAGTGTACAATTGTTGGCAAAGGCATTAGGTACAAGAATTTGACACATAGCCTGGTAGTTCCAGATTTAATGCTGAATTTGCTAGATCATCTATCAGAGTGGAAAGACTGCCCTTTAAAAATACAAGTTTATAGTTTCAAGGAGCTGATGGATCCTGCTGTCTGAGAAAGGAGAAAATAATGTTCCATAGTTCTCTGATTCTTCTAAGGTCACGTGACTTCTAGCTAGGATCAACTTCTAATCACACCTCCTAATGAGCTCCTAATCTCCTATGCATCCCCTGTATGAATAAATTCTAATACCCTTTTTAAATGCACTATCACCAGCCCAGGCATTTGGAAAAAATTCCAAGTAGAGTCATGTCTGAATACCATACCAACCACAAGCAAATATTTGCTGTGTTCTGCTGTTAGCAAGGTTACTGCCCTCTAGTTCTATCCAGCATGGTTTTTCAGAATTGAAACAACTTGCAAGTCATTGTAAGATTTCATTGGGGCAGGCACTTCTATTTAAAGTGCCTACTCAGTTTTCCCTCAGGTCACACACCTTCCCCCTACCTTCATTTCTCTTTTTCTAATGGAAAACAAAATAACCAGAAGTGAACCCCTTGGAATTTGTCCTAGGCAAAAGAACAAGGTCGTATCTGCTCACAATAACACACTGAGATAAATGTGTAGAAGTGAACAAAGCAAAACACCAAACTTCAAGGACTGAAACAGAAAGGGCTGGAGTTACAGAGAACATCTAATATCTACTCTGACACCATTACAAACAAAAAAATGCAACTGTGCAAAATAGTTTGAGGAATTTCTGAATGGGTATTCCCAGAACCGTAAGATTTGCTTTTGCAATTTGTTGAGAAGGCGTAATCTCATTTAATTTGTGCCTTTTTGCAGTATAAATACAAGGCAGTCTTGCAGAATGAGGCTTGTCACTGAGATTTGCAAAAGCAAGCTAACAGCTCCAAAGGACAGACTTTAAATGTGTTCAAGCCTCTCTCTCAGGATTTGCATTTAAAGCACAGATTTGTTTACAAATAGTAACATAATTAAGGACATCAAAGAGCCCTACTCATTGAAGAAGCTGCCCTGAGGTGAAGAAAGTTGAAAAACCACTCTGAAAGGCATTTTTACAGGTCCTTGAATGTGCTCTCACTAAAATATCTCATACAGCCCCACAAAGAGCAAGAGCAGCTTAAAAAAGACTAAGGATGTGCAGAAGGTTGCACTGGCTAAATTCAACATTCAGAACTTGTTAAAAAAATTACTGTTTGTGTTTTAAAGACAGAAATCCTAGAGAACTTTTCTGAGATTTCAGTCAGTGGTTTCTTATTTATGTCAGAATGAAACACAGAATGTTCTGATCTACAGAATAAGCCTGTCATTGTTTGATCAAAAGAGATTCTTGTGTCCTTCTACTGTTTATGCGAGTAGCTAAGAACAGATATATTTCACTATGAAGCCAATAAAGCATGTTCCAGGAACATCCTCATTCCCTAAACAGAGACTGAAGTTATGAGGCTCCTCTGGAAAAGGTCAACAAAATGAAATCAAAAAACTCTCCACAAAACAAACAAACCCCTGCCCCAAACCCCCCCAAAAAAAAAAATCCCCTAAGAAAGAAACTAAAATCTACCCCCAATATAATCATCAGAAACGTGGTCCATCAGCGTTCATTAACTCTCTTTGCTTTTGGGATACATTTTCCCCTTATTAAAAACCAAATGGTTTTGTTCATAGTTTTGAGTTTATAATCACCTACATGTAAGAGTCCCTGGAAACACAGTCTTACATGAGCCAAACACTCAGACTTTAAACGAGCAAGAAATAATTTTTAAGAAGGAATTTAAGCTCTTGTAATCCTTAAATTACGATGATCACATATTCTAAAATGTTGCAATATTCTTCTGGTAATAGGAGTAAGATGTAAGGCCTCAAAATGAAACACTGAAGCTGGTCTAAAGTAAAGCAAAGTCATAAAGCAATCTCTTTGTGACCTCAAAATCTCTCCGTTTCTCTTTTGCTTGTCTGAAAATACATAGCATGTAAACAGCAAACTATATCCAACTTTTCTTATCAGGAGGTTCTTACCTGGCAAAGCAACTGTACCGTCTTGTTCCAAAGTTTCAGGGTTTATTCTTATGGCTGTCATACTGTGATTATTCGCATCTCTATATAATAAATAACCCTGGCAAGAGCAAAAAAAAAAATATACATAGGTATTAAAATATTCTTAAATATATCAACAGATGTTAAAAGGGAAAAAATGCAACCATTACTTCAGATAGTTTTAAAATTCTGGAAACTTTTTACATCCAATTTGCTTCATTTTCATGATCAACATTTTTCTACTAATCAAATTCTGCATTATGAAATGGAAATTTGACCCCCTTCCTCCACTTTCTACGTGCTGTAGATTAGCATACTGAAGCTTGTATACACCTTTTGAAGCCATGCAGATTAATTGTTATATCTGTATACAATTAAGAGTTAAAAGCCACAGCAAAACCAGTGTTTCTGTCCCCACTTTTCAAATCAACAAATTAGTCACAGGAATTCCAGTAAGGTAATAGATAATATTGTCCTATATAGAAGGGCAATCATTAATGAATATTAATGCATTAAAAACTAGATTTAACAAAAATATTAATTAACTACTTCGACTCCCACACTGAGACATTTTCTTCCATCTAAACTACTAGATAAATAAATCTCAGTGAAATGAGGAAACACAAGCCCACATGAAGTAAGTAAAGAGCATTAAAGTAGATAGAAAAGATTCAATCTAAAAATAGCTAATATGATGAAGTAAGACAAATCACTTGAATTTAAGCACCTGAAGGAGATGAGACTAAGGACACATTTTAACTCTTTTATGGACACATAACTGAGGACAAGTGCAAGTTACACACCTTTCTATAAATATAGCCCCAGAATTACACTTGTCCAAACTGCTGTGCCTTTGGGTACAGTCACTGTGTGAGTGCATACATCTGTACAAACACTCAAAAAGCATCACATATGTTTATAGTTATATACAGAATATCCAAACATCTAACACTAGTGAAACTACATGAATCCTGTTCCTTTCCAAACTGGTAAAACAGGCTCCAGAATGAATGAATCAACACACATTCATATGCCAGTGCACCTTTCAGTCATCTGCTTTTACACTAAATAAAACCAGATTTTATGTGTGCGTGTACATATATATACACACACACGATAACTGCAATGACAGAACATATATTTATAATGAACAATTTCATTTCAAAAGCACGGCAAGGATGGTTGATATTCCAGAAACTGACTAACTCTATAAAACGCAAACCATCCAAATATAGTTAACTCCGCAATGGCAACGTCAAAAATTATCCCTAGTTATTCTTTACATGTGCTCAATCCTCCCTCAACCAAAACAGCATTTCCTTATTTTACTGCAAATGTTCTGAAGTCAATTTATTTTCATAAACAGACATTTCAAGTATTTTTTACATGTTTGTTGCAACAGCATTTTTTTTACATCCATTGACATGCACTTGTTTCTCACATTGATGTGAGAAACACACATCAGTTGACTGGACAATTCATAAACTGATGTGCTAAACCATATTTCGTGAAAGTCTTTACAGTGACAACACAAAGCAAGGATACTCCACTACTCCTTTCTATATGCCAGTAGAATCACAAGTCCATTATCTTCCGTAATTTAGAAGCCAGTACCAAAAAATTTATTTTTATACTGAGAGCCAAAGGAATGATAAAATACGCATGTAATCTTACTCTAAGCCAGGATCTATTTATACTACTCAGGAGCAATGAGGAGGGCTGCACATTTAATGTTTTAAATATTCACCTACCTGAGCATAGCCTAACCAAGACTTTTTTTCTTTTCTGTTTTTGATGCGGGATGTAGAATTGTATATATGGCCCTGAAAAGCAAAAAATTCCCATCATTTAACAAATATCACAGTGAATACACATAATCATTTACCATCTAAATAATGTCTTGAACCATACTGAGAAGTGAAAATGCTAAGAAAATGCTGTCAAATTGTCACAGAAATTATCAGAAAAATTTACAAACTGCAATAGACCTGATCATTAGTAAGCTATGTAAGATTCTCCATGGAAACAGGAGATCATAAAAGTTAAATTAAAATACATTTTATTATCACTCATCAGACAAGAAGAAGCCACATTACCCTCACTGTCCCGCTATATCCAGAGCCAATTTTGTAAAGTCCATCTTTACATAAGAGATAGAGGAAAAAACCATCACTCTGGAGTAGGCACTGGTCATCTTCATCTACTGATATTTCTTTCAATGGCCATTTGTGCATCAAGGCTGCCTTCTTTATCCCATTACTGAACCAGTCCTGGATTTGGATTTTGCCCACCAGAACTGCCTGTACACTCCGCTGAAGAGAGTTTAAAATGGTTGGCACCTAAACAGTAAAAGAAATAGTGAGTGAAAAATATGACAATTTTTTAAATCTTGTATTTTTTGTTCTATCTCCAACTCAAGAACGACAAAAAAATACCTACTCATCTCAAAAATGATGAGGGGAAAAAAGGTAACTGAATTAAACAACAGATCTTCTCAGAACTCATGAGAAGTACACATTTACATAAATTCCCAGATACAGAGAAGTTTTAGTGCAAGACCTGAATAGTCTGACAAGCATGGCTGCCATTATTGGTGAGGATTGCAGAGATTGCTTGCAACGTCCTTCCTGTCTCTCCCCAAGCAGCTACCAAACTGAAGAGGCAAGCGCAGGAAAGTGCTGTCAAGGACTGTCCTGTACTGTCATTCATTCCCGTGCTACGGACAGTTATTTCCAAAAGCAGCTGGAACAGGGATTCTGCAGATAAAACACAGCCATTACACAGACAAATCACAAAATCACACAAAACAACTTAACTATCAATGCTAAATCAAACTTAGAAAATACACGGTATCTTTCCTCAGCCATTATGTTTAGAGCTAATTTCAGACGGAAAAGAAAGCACCTCAAATACACCTAAAATATCCGTAACTTTTCGTTCTTTTCAACCAAAAAAAATCAAGTCTGGATAATCACCACGGCCAAAGAAGAAAAACAAGTCCTCCTGTCACAGTGGAACACATTAACAAGAAATGGGCCAAAAATTTGACCCGCCTGTTCAGTCTACCTTATCATGGAGATGATGTGTAGGTCCTGACCAAACTTGTCTACCCTTTATGACAATTATCCATGTTGAAGCACAAGCCATTTCACAGAAATGAGCATTGCAAATCAAGGCTTGAAAATTATTTTGATCACATGCCTCTTTCCAAGCACTGTTTAGTTGCTGAACATCTGTAACAATCAAGCTGTGAACAGAAATCCACCTCAATTTTCTTGAGAGCAGATACAACTTATCACTAAGGCAGTAATCAAAAAGTCTTCTTTGTAGCTTTTTAATATTCTGTGCACCAATACAAAATAAAAGCTTTCTGTAGCAAATTACTATCTTTGGAAATGGAATTCTGCTAAGTCATAAAACATGAAAAAATGCATGAAGTCTAAAGATTGGTTGTAAAGTATTTTTAAACAACACAGGCTACAGCTTAGACTTCTCTGCAGTTCTATAAACCAGTAAAACCTATGAACCAACAAAAGATAATGAGATTTTAACTTAAAGGATATAGTCAATCATGCTCTCAAAGGCATCAGGAGTTCAACTTCTGTTTTCAATATCATTAAAAACAAAATTAATTTTCAGGGAACCTTTGGGATGGCCAGAGAAAATAAAAACCAGAATTTTGACACTCTGCTTAGCAGTTTCACATAAATTACAATGTTAAATATCTAAGCTATAGACCGCAACAGCAGACTGCAAGAGAAATTCACCCTAGAATTATATTCTTTCCAATAAGACCAAGTATTTTATGCTTCAGTAAGACAAGTGAATCACAATTTTGTAAGGCTGTAAGGTTTACTACATTTCAGTGAAACCCTGCATACATGCCTTTACATGCCAACATTCCTGTTCTAGAAAAGATTAATGCTGACAAAGTACCAGGTACATGCACCATAAGGAGTTTACACCCAGAATCAAGCCAGTCAGTTGAGAACAAGCATGTTACGATCTCAGAAATACTTGCTAAGAAACATTTTTTTCTGTCCAACATAATCATAGATGTATGTTAATACAAATACAGTAACAGATGAATTATTACCTAGGACTTCAGGAGGCTCTGACTGCAGACCTTCTGGTTGCTGACCTTGGAGCACATTAAGTAGGGCTTGTAGGCTCCTGAGACACAAGGATGGATGAGAAAATCTCGTCTCCTTTATCAATTCGAAGACTTCACACAATCCAACTTCAATGATCTAAAGAAGTACAGATTTTTCAGAATAGCTGTCAATATAATACTTTCAGATCTTCATCAACAGAACTATATCCCAATGTTCAGTGAACAAGATAGTTACTCAGAAAGCTGTAACAGAAAATACAGTGTTAATTCAAACAAGAATCTAAATCAAGAACTCACCTATATGATTATACTGGTAAATATTACATATAAAGTCACTCATCACATAATAGAGCATATCTAAGCAGAGTAACAGTTTCCTGAAAGAATACGGAAACTTGGAATTTTTTGTACAATAAAAGGCAAACTGTGCCTCTGAGCCCTTCTAATTTTCATCCAGTTCACACTTTATTTGACAGTCTTTTTCCTTGCTCATTAATGTGAGCCAGCAAACTAGAATGGGCTTGCAACCTGGCTTCACAGCCTGAATAACAATACTTTTGACAGCTGATAGTGGTAGCTCTAGCACTTCCCCTCCACAGCCTCTGAGATTATTTTTTTTATTGTGACAAAAACAAAGATTAATTGCTTGTCACTAAAACTCCATATGTACTCATCACAGACATGCATTAAGCCAACTAACAGAATGTGTAAAAGCCCTGTTATAGCCATCTCTAACTTTCCCTTTTGGAATTCCTGACCATTCTGAGATTATGGTCATGCTTTTGTCCCCTGACTGCACCCTTGCACTTCCTTCTCAAACTCTGTATTTAACAATGTACAGGGACAAAAGAAAACAGAAGAAGGTTAGCTCATTACAAATAAGCAACTGTATCTTAAAAATTTCACTATGTGTCTTGGCCAGGAGCACAGACCCCATGTTTGGATAACACAGACTCATCCCTGAGCACAATCTAAGGAAAAAGACTGAAATGTGAAAATATAGAACATTGGTAATGCAACTGCCACTCATGCTTAAGACATATCTATTCTGGCAGTCAGCTCTAAGTTCTACTGGATGCCTTGCAACTGTCTTTGCTGACATTCAATTTGATTCCCATCTTTCAGAAATTATTTTACCATCTATTTTATTCTTTGAAGGAAGGATAAAAACAAAACCAAGTCAAGTCTTCAAAGCACAACAGCAATTTTCCTGTAAATTACACCTTAAATTTCATATCTGCAATGGAGTGGGGGGAAGACAACTGTCAACGTAATAATGGCATAATGTTTTTTCCAGGATCCAAAACTCACCATCATCCTGAAGGCTAAAAAATAGAACACATTGTAGTACATTTTTTAAAATGTCCTGTCCAGTTACAGTGTCTTTGAGAGAAACTGAGAAGTTTATTTTATTCTTCACAGTCTTCATACAGAAGACCTCATCTAGGAGCTGACAGAGGCAGCCAGAGAAAGTAGAGAACATAAAGACAGTGGAAAAAAACATTTAGTGAACTTCCACTAAAGTAGGAATCAACACGAGATACTTCTGCTGGGATGTTGTCAAGACTGCACATCCAATTGTAACCTCCAAGTGACTTAAACAACCCTGTATTACCTAGACAGTTTTGAACAATACTGAGGTTGTATCAAGCAGCTAAACATTTTTGAACCAAAAATTCTCAAAATTGATATTTTGCAGATTCTTTACTAAAAATTAAGTTTGAAAACATACTAATTTTCAATTTTACATTTACTGTACTAAACGTAACAAAATCTCAACAAATTTCAATTTTGAGAGAAGTGTCTTACCTACAGTTTCCCTACCATTTTTTCTAAGCCACCATCTTTTAAAAACTATGCTACTTTTCCAAGTCTCTTTGTGATAAACTGTCCAACACAATACCAGTGTTTTAGTTTCTCCCTGCAAGCGTTCTGTCCATATCACTGATAAATCTCACCCTTCTTGTAACCTCTTTTAATTTCAACATTTCTCTAAAACACCATTCCATTCTGTATAAATGCTGATAGCTACATTGCCTTTTACTTAAAATTAAGCAAATTAAGCATCTACAAGCACTTGCTGACTCTTGATACAATCCACGAGGACTCAGATGCAGTTCCTAAACAATGCTGACTTTATTTCTACTGACCACACATTACTTTGCAATCATCAATCATGAAATTTCAGTTAGCTGACTTTGTTTCTCTGCAACTCACCACCACTATTTTCCAGAATGCCAAGTTTGCTTTCAGATAACACCTAAATGCAACCATCTATAAAATCCTAATTTTCTAAACAACTTGAACATTCTACACAACCATGACTGCAACCACCTTTTTAATTCAGCATTTGTATTGATTTTAGAGCAAAGATAAACAAGGAAAATTAATCTGAATATGTTTTCTAGATTCAGAAGATTAACAAAACAAAGCACGACTCAGAGCATTGATAAGGTAGCAATGAAATGGGAAGAAGTTACACAGTAAAAAAACAAGTGAATCAGCAAATTGAAAAAAATTATGAAAAATTCAGTAAGTCCTATATAGATTATTTCTGACTTCCCACCATTAATGCTACTATAAACACAGAAGCAGTAAATTGAAAAAAACCCACCCTAACTGTTGAACTATAGCACTAAAATCTTAATGTGCATTACAATCTGGAGTTGTCAATGCCACTAACAACACTAAAGCCAAAACAGGGAAGATTAAAAAACTAATGTTAACAAGAATAATTGACAGTTACTGTTACTGCAATTACACACATACCCAGCAAAACACCTTAGGAATCACTCCACTGAATGATTTCCATTATCAGAAAGACTTATTCTTTTTGGAGGGTAAAGCAAAAGAAAGCACCCTTTACCACTACAATCTAGTAGCCTCTGACAGATATAAGAGCTGCCTTATTCACATCGTTTTTGTGTAGACTTTTGAGGCAGTAGGTTTTCAAGTACCAATACTTATAAAGGAGTGCAACTTCAGTGTTTACCTGACATTTAATTGACTTTAATTTGGGCAGGTACATAATTCATCCTAATTTATCAAATCAAATGATTCTGAACTAGATGGACCACAAGTAAAACTACAGCAGTACTTTTGAGCAGCTGGCTTATCCTGTTGCTCTGTATTCCCCCAAAAGAACATACCAGCCTTAGATGACATACATGGCACACTAAGTGGTATTGGTTACTTGCCTTTGGAAGTTTAATAGGTGGCTCTTTGGATTCCTCTTCTTCATCACTGTCCGAATCCCCACTCTGGACACTGTTCTTTGAAGCCAAAGACACAGATGCTTCCTTCTTCTGCCATTCCAACACACAATGGCGGACATTGCAGTAAACATTAAAAGCTGAAGGATTGCTATGTAATCTGATATCTGGTATGGATATTGTACTGTCGAGGTTTTCAGTCTGAAAAACAAGATTGTTTTAAATTTTAGTTTATTATAAGTTTCAAGTTTTGCTAAATATAAATAATTTCAACAGTCGCAATAATTTTGACAGACCACATTACTTCCAAACTGGAGACAATCTTCCTGTTGAAGTACCAGTTCTATTTCAAGCAGGGAAGAAAGGAAGAAATTTCAACAGATTTCGTCTAGCTTTAGTCTCTACCTCTCATAACTTGATGAGAACACTGGGATTGAAAATGAAAGCAACTCAGGCTACAGAATGGTCCAAACCTGTGCCACAGTGAAAAGAGTAGCAGAATTCAGGCTTTATCTTCTCAACGACAGTCAGTTTTAGGGTTTTTAATTATTATTGAATTTTAAAATGCACTCCTGGTTTTTCTAGTTGTTAATTTTAACGTAATGGTAAATACTAAAAATTAAAGCTGCTTGCTAAACATATACCAGAAATTAAAAAAAATACCCCTTGTTTTGCTGTAAAATGAAAACTGATGCCAAATTCAAAAATACCTGTCAGGATGCTGCAGATAATAGTTTTGAGGATAATAATCTAATGGACTAATTACTAAATACAGAAAGCAAGGCCTGTGACTTAACAGGAAACCATCCTGTTTTCAGAAGCTCTGAGCCATAAAGCAGGAGCTGGGAAATTGTTCCCTGGCCCACCTTGGTTTCTACTACTGTCAGCCTTGGCCAAGACACAAAAGAGCCTTCACGAGGCTGTCACTGGACTTGGAAAAGGATTAAAAAAATTTTTTTTTAAGAAACCTTTTTTTTTTAAAATCTACTCTGTACTTTCGCAGCCTGCAACATTTAAAAAGGGAGAGGAGGTATGACTGACCTGAAAAAACAAAACTTCACAACAACAATTAATCCCCAGGCAGGGTTTTTCTTTCCCTTTGGTTGTGTACTACTAAAGACCAGGCTGGTCTGAGCATAGGCTTTGAATACAGGATTTCAGGCATATGTGAGGAAGCAAGTCTCTGTAACACCTCACTGTAAACAGAGGGCACAAAGACTATGCACAGAGAGATGGCCCAGGTTAAGAGTGCAGGACAAATTTGCTTGACCATGCAAGGCAAAATCTGGGGGATCACTTGGCCAGACAGCGTCAGGGTTAAGACTAACTTCACAAGGTCATTTTGATTTCTTGTATTCTTGAGGGATAGGGGGAGCAGGGGCAAGGTAAGAGTGGAGGCTTTTTGTCTTTTTTTTTTTGTTTTTATTTATAGTGCACAGCTAATGTGCATTGCCACATTCAGCTGGCAGGAAATTAGGCAGTGAATTATACTACAGTGATTTGAAACAGATCACTGCGAGCAGTGATGGGAAAGAAAACATTAAACTAGCAAAGGACAAGTAAAAAGAAATGTGAGAACCAGTGAACTGGATATTTTAATGGGGTGATTTATTTTTCTACAATATGGTTGCCAGAATTTTCTACATCAAAAAAGTTTTTATCTGCACATACATTTTTATTAATACCAGAAATAATAAAAGACTCTAAGCTAGACCTTTTAACACCATGTGTCACAAAACACAACAAAAAAAATTCAAAATTGCTTCAAAATATTTAATCATTTACATACTCCATTTTTTGTACTATAATATTATTCTAACTGTACTGGTATATGTTTGTCTATCCTTCCTTTCCATTATTACTACAGTTATCACAAGCTAGAACATTAAGAAGCAATGCTTTACCATACAACCTATTTTACCCAACACAGTGTGTTAATTTTTCTTACCTCTATCAGTGTTAGCAGTAAGCACAAAAATAAAAAGGTAATGAAACAGGAAGAAAAAAGCTGGAAAGAGTTTTCTACATACATACTCAAGTTTGGCAGTTTTTTTTCTTTAGCTCAACAGAACTTCTGCCATTAGGGATTGAAAGACAGCAAAGTTTAGTCCTTGTTCAATACTAATATCTTTGAAATAGTAAAGCTCCTGCAAAGCTCCCACAACACTAATCAGTGCAAGAACTCAAGGTACAACCTCATATGTTATTCCACTATCAAACTGTATCAAAATAAATTTGAACTGACACTACTGATAATGAGCTCCTACAAACTTCAAAGTTTATTTGGCACCAGAAAACAAAACAGTTATAACATGTATATCAAGTATCCATAACACATTACCCCAAGAGTTTTTGCAGCTCCTGTTAAGGCAAACACAGCATAAGCTTTCAGCTTTAAAGCTAGCTCAGCTGAACAGCACAGGTTAAATTCTTTAGTAAACTTAGTTTACTGAAGTTTTTTACTGACAGTTACAGGAAGGGAATATAAATATCTGTAGCCTCTGAAATATCTCTGTTTGAAGTTCACTTATCTCATTAATATCACATATTGTAATTGCAACTTCTGCAAAGAGTTTACATTCCAGTTCTTTCTTGTCAGCTTAGCTAAGTCTGATCCAGAAGAGTTTAAATTCTATAGCTCATATAGCCTCATTCGAAATAGAGTGGTCAAATTGTTAAAGTAGCACAGATAATTTTAGACATTGCAGTGCTAGATAAAATCAGTATGTTATCTTGCCTATCAATAACAAGCTGACTAATTTTCAGAAATAAACTCCTTATTCTCCATACTTTACAACTATTAAGCAGCAAGCACTTACACCATTCTGTGTTCAGTGTTTTGCTTTTCTACAGCAGTGTACGAAAAATACTTATACACACTAATCTCCTACCCAGACTTCAGTAAAACAACATTCTCCAGAAAGTTCATCATAAGGTAAAAACCATTGATGCGATTTATTTGTGACGGATTTGCTCAAGTCTAAGGGCCTTTAACTATAATATTATAGTTGCTAGGTCTTCAAAACAAACATCTGTTCCAAAGTGAACGTATATATGCAGGTTGTATAAACATCACTTTTTTAGATTTCCTTTCCAAAACACAAAGACAGAGCTGATGGGAACAAAAAAAAAAAAGTACAACCTTCTGTTCCTCTAATGCAAATGCTCACCCAGTGAGTAGCTTTTTATGTTTTTTCCTTCTCCTTACAGTGATAGAGGAACGTATTTAAAACAGACATCAGAAATTTCCATATGAAACAAGTATTTTTCCTCTCCAGATAACACATTCCAAACTTCACTGACATCAGATACACTAAACTAGTCAGAAAACTGGGATTTAAGTTCACCCATTATCACCTGAAAGTTTACTTTTCTGCAGCTGAGAACCTTCTACAGTCAGAAAAACTTCATGATAGTATGAGACTCATGATACCACCTGTACAATCTTGCTGCTGACTCACAGATTTTGAGGTAGAATAGATCACTAAGAAAATCTAACCAATACCTATACCTACAGAATCCCACTCACTAATTCTTTATCAAACTAATAGTCTATTTTAACTTACTATTCTCTTAAAGATACTGCATTTCATGTTGGCACAATATTCTTCTACATTGCCAAGAAAAACAGTAGAACATTAAACCAAAATGTTAATCAACTTCTAGGAACTCAGAAAAGCAATTTATTAATTTTGCACAGATCTAAAATCATTAATAACCCAAATGGACTGCTCTTGAGCTACAGGATACATTATATCAAGAAAGAAACAATGCCTTATAGCTTGTTTTAATGGTGTTAAGAGTATCAAGATTGACATGACACTTGTGAATAAGGTGAAGTACAACAATCACTTTCTGAATCTCTGAATGTCCTTTTCATAATGGCTACTGGAATATTGCAATCCAAAGAGCTCATGAAGAATGACTACAAACTCAGCTTCCAGGGTGTCCAAGCAGAAGATGAGATGTTAGCTTCTATAACAGTTTTTCTCCGAAAGCATCTAGTTTCTTGGAATATGAAACTGCTACCGCTTTCAAAAAGAAGAGAGCTTACAGACTGGGAAACAGAATTACACTTTTTGATTTAGTAGTTTTCACATGAGCTGTAAAAGTGGGATTTTCTGAATCTTCACCTTTGTTGTTTCACTTGACAAGATCAAAAACTGAACGTACACCTTCTTAAATCAAGACATATAGTGAAACATACATTGTAAACTAAATATCCAGCACTCATAAACACATTTTAATATGTGAAGGTAAGATTTTATTTCTTGGGTGTCGTTTCTTATTTTCCAGAAGACGCTAACTTATGAGAGAGCAACCGAAGTGCAGATGCCTACACCCTGATGCATGGCTTGTCCTTGTAAACATATAGTCCCTGCTAAATGGAAGAATGAATTATGTAGGAGAGGGTAAACAACACAGGTTTGGTTCAAAAGATAAGAGCAATTTACTCCTAATTGCTCTTCTCAGTTAGCCTTTAGTAATGTTTCAGCACACTCAAGGAAAGGGAAAACCAAAACCCTCTGGCCTCCTTTACACTTGTCTCACACATAAAGAAACTGTCTTCCCTAAAGATGAAATCCATACATAGCTTATTTTCTGACCTATTTGTTTTCTTCCTCTTCAATCTGATGACCATAGTAATGGTTTATTCTTAAATATGATGGAAATAGACTAGAACCAGGAGAGGAAAACTGATCTGTTGTTAAAGATGGGTCAGGTTATAATAACCATCTGAACTAATCCATATGTAACACAAAGAAGAGAAGAGAAGCTCAAATTCTCTGGACAGTTAAAAGATCTCTTAGAAAGGGATGCCCTCTTGAGGTTGAAAGACCAAATAATACAAAAGCTGTTGAAAACACTGCCAAATTATTTGAAAAGCTACATGTGTTTTTAATGAGAATATTCATCCCAGTCTGTCTTACATATCTAATTGTTAGCTTACAATAAATTTGTCTGCTACATGAACCTCCCTCTCAAAGTTTTATTCCTTCCATATCTATAAAGCTAAAAAAAAAATCATACTTTAAAATACTGCATGAACTAAACAGGTGGATGCCAATAATTTCAAGTACAATCTGTGTTTGGTGGACTTCAGTGGAAAATTTTTCAGTATTCTTCATATAATAATATGAAATCAGAAGACAGTGAACTGTGGTTCTCTGTCTAGTCTCTCTTAACCCAAGTGTCCTTAGCAGCACTTGCATGAGTTAACAGTAACAGGGTAAAATATTCAGAGTGTCTAAAGGAGGGGGACAGGGTTAGTGGCAATATTCATAGAGCTGAGAAAAGTTACAGCATCTTAAAATTTTCTGGCGATACTTTTTGCCAAAAGAAAAAAAAAAATGGGGAGAAGGAAGGTAGGGACTGGAAACCAAAGTGCTACAGTCATGTCTAATAATCAGATACTTGTTTTCTATGTAAAAGTCACTTATGTCAGCACAGAATTTCTAAAGCCAAAACACGCTGCACCACATGGAAAACTTTCATACCTCCATTTAAAAAAATATATACTAAACCACAAACCCAAAAATCAGAGATAGTTTAAATACCAGTGATCATAGCATGACCCAGCTTAGAAACGGAGTAAGGCTCAAACTACTGGACTGTGTTAAACACCAATTAGTTTTACACCTAAAATGTTCTAACATTTAATGCTTAAATGGTGGAAATGGAGGAAATAATTTTCTTCCAGTCTACCAATTACATTTCTTTTAAAGTTCTCTGCTCTTCCATTACCCAATTATTTTTAGTAAGCACAGGATATAAATAACAAGTTTTTGGGTTCCTTCAACTTATTCTTGATTTAAGGCCCTTCCTGCCTCTCCTAAGTATATTAAAAGAAAGCTTCCTTCTCTGTTCAGACTAAAAGACTCAGTTTCTTAAAAAAATAAGCCGATGCACACAAACTCTACTGCTTGTAATGGCCAGTAGTGAAAGACTTTTCAATCTGCTCTATTATAAGGCTTCCAAATGGAAGCTCACATTTTCCTGACAATAGACCCATCCATTTTCAGACATTCCAGTGCAAAAATGACCACTGTGCTGATTCTGCTATGGTAAGCATTGGGAAGCATTGAAAAGTTAAAAAAAACAAAACAAAAACCTCCCACAACAAACCAACAACAAAAAATTCCCAAAAAACAAAACCACCCCACATTGTCAGTTAATGAAGCTTCATAGCCTGAAGATATGAAGCAGGTTTTATCTTTCCTTTTTCAGCTACAGTTTTGAGGAAACAGAGTTTTCTGCCATCATACAGGAATTAGCCAGAGTGCCTTCCTGTACCTGAGTCACTCAGAATGACGACCAATGTTCTGCTGGTCAACCCTGGTCTGCCTCAAAGACTGTCTAGAATAACGGCATCAATAAAAGACATGCAAAAAACTACTATGCCTTTTAAAGATATAAATCTCAATGCTTCAAGCAAAAGCTATCTTAAACCCAAGAAAAATCTTGAGAACAATCCTCCATAGGGATGAGGTGAGCAGATGATCAGTTAGTGCCGAATCTGTAACTACCAACAAGAACTAGCCTTTAGTATGTTCACAATGACTTGGTCAAAGGATCCTGCCACTCCATTTATCCAGTGCAAGTGAATCTAAGAACCGCATCTGACTGTTAAGCTTGGGAACAGCCATTCTGTATTTAGCTTTCTACTTGGCAGTTCAACTAGGACCCAATCACCCAGATAGACAAGGTATCCCTTTATATAGTAACAATGATCAAAGCCGGAGAGTTATTTTTAAAAGCACAAGTTTATGTAACCAGACAGAACACACAGACTACCTACATTCTGCAAAATTTCTTCAAATTTCTAACTTAGTTTTCTTGGTTGACAGTGGGTCTGATAAAGTCATGAAGAGGACAGAGCTAAAACTTCTATTATCATAGTACTTGAAGAAAAGGGCTGAGAAATTCAGTTTGGACCACAAATATTTCACTGCACAGTGCTGAGAACACAGAAATGAAGATAAGCCCTTTCCATACCATAGTCTGAAGCTGCACTACTAGAGATAAGCAGAATAATCTGGTAAGTCTCCAAAAAGTCAATACCAAATGAATAGATAGAGGGTTTGCTTCACCCTCCCAAAGTCATCTGTCTTGAGATACAGTAACTACATGAGGTTTGGCAAATAGGGATAAGATGGCCACGGTGTTCTACAGTGAATTTGTATTATGAAGACATTCAACTGACTAGAAAGTGTTTTCACTGGGTATTTCAGTAGTTCTGTCCTTCAGAAACATTCCAAGAATGAGCTTCCTCTTTACTAACTACAAGGAAGAAGCATACAGGCCTGCAGCAAGCCTTCATGAAAATCCCTCCAAGACTTTAGCTTAAATAGAGAAGTAATAGCTCTCTAATAGAGAAAGAATGCAGCAGACCAGTATTTTTAAACACTGTTGCTTCTGCATAAATTCATTCTCTCTAAAGAGTAAATATGTAAACATTTTTACCAAGTTCACTGTATGGTTCCCATGTATTTGAAGTGATGAAGGCAGGGGTTACATGGGGAGAAAATATTAACAGAAGCATTTAGGTATTGCCTATGACATTTTCTGTTTTGGTGGAATCTTCAGGAGGTAACATTGGAGTCCTTAGAATGCTCCCTTTCTCCTTTAGCCGATACAGCCAAATCTTCGCAGCAATAGTCTCTAACGGTTGGCTAGACACAGATCTCAAGATTTACCTCCAAGACCAACATATTTAGCTACACTTAGGGTTTGGGAACTGGAGAACGAAAAACACTGCTTATATTATTTCCTGTTGAACTACTGTTGAATATCAGTAGCAAAAGCAGTTGAATAAGGTTAAGATTGGTATCAAAGTCATGTAGAATACAGTAAACAGACAATACTGGTCTGTTAGTTATGCCTCTAAACAAACAAATTCTTAGCCACACTTAAGTTTTCTTGTATTCCTCTCAATTGACGTTACTGTCATTTTTGAATCAGAACTTTGTCAGGTTAGTTACAGACTTACCTTGTTGCGTGTTTTTACTTTCAATTTAGTCTTCTGTTTTCTTTTCAACTTTTTCTTGCTAAAAAGTTTCTTACTTCTGAAAAAGAAAAGAAAAGCAATGAGAACAAAGTAAGTCAACTCCCTTCCATACCCCGTGGTAAAAAGCACAAACAGAAGGAAAAAATATCAGAAGCACTCTAGATTTTTTTTCTCCTAGGCAAAGGGAAAAATCACAAGTAGAATTTAGAGTGTAAATCAATATAACAAAGTACTTAAAGTTATGCTCTCCTAATGTTCCACTGAATTACAGGCCTTTACTCTCATCAATTTAAGCAGAATATATGCTAGGACAGAAAAAAGTCCCTGAGTTTTCTACTAGTTTACCCTACTGTTTCCATTACAAGTTGGTTAGCGCCACAGCAATGCTAGAAGCAAAAATTTACAATCCTCAGGAAAATAACCTGTTAGTACGGAACACTGCTTTGTCAAGTCTTTACCACACAAAGATTCAAGCCTTTCAAGACAAAACTAAGATTTACAAATGTATCATTTGGCAGAAAATTCAGCTGATGGAAGAAACTGCAGCTTCTTTACCTTTTGTTTGGACTTTTCTCACCTACAGTCTACAGACTCAACATCCATCCTTTTACAGTACAGATCTAGCTAACACACGCTTCTCCTCTAAGCTCTTCTAATCCTCTCCTGCCCACACCTTATTCTTACCACACTCTTTCCCTCTTCCATTTTCTTACCCACGAAAAAACAAAAAGACATGATATAAAAAGGAAATACACAATATGCACATACAATTGTTCTGTCACCATCACTGAGATTACTTGAGATGTATGCTTTTTAACCTACTGGTTTGTTCAGGTTATAAATCCTCCAAAAAAATGGAAAAAGTGCATATACTACCTGTGCATCATACAGCTCACCTTATATAGGACTTCTAGCAACAGACACTAACATTCCTCTGTACCACTTAAACACTACTCAAGTAGCTTACAGTTCAGATTAGCTGGAAAATAAAACTATGACATCTGAAAATCACTGGCAGTAACAAGTTGCATTTTCAGTAACAGATTAAGAATCAGAAGAATCTTAATTTTTTTTCAAACAACTTTTTTCTAAATAAAAATTTTGAGGTTCTAAAAGCATAGAGGTTACTGTCCTGTACAGTATTCAGACTGCAAGAATATAAAGCCTCATGGTCCAGCAGTCAAAAGTTAAAAAATCCTGAAGCCTGACCAACAGCCAGCAGTGAGAACACAAGATCAAAAAAAGAATTCCTGCAGAGTATGCCAAGAAAGCTGCCTCCTAGAAATTTCGCCACTTTCCCCCTCTTGACCTATATTAAGAGGAAGGTATGTTCCTCAAGACATTTCCTGTGGAAACAAACCAGCTCACCACTTTTCTTAAAAGGAACAAACACCATTACCCTAGAGTTAAGAGAAGTGATTCATGGAGCAGTGAGGGGGACTTCCCTCACCATCCCCAGTAAGTTAAAGCTTACAAAGAGAATGGAGATGATTGCTCAAGGTTCTACTAACAAAAACGTTTCAATATAATAGTTACTTCTTATTCTGCTGTCAAACATGAAGAAGAGGGCAGCCCCTTCCATTCTGTAGCCACTCAATCTTCTGCTCTGGACCCAATAACCTTTTGTGAAATTTGTACCCTAACTTTCAGTTTAAAAGTCCTGATAGAAGTATCTTCTGGGCTTTCTCAGTCCATACCACAAGTAAACCACATTGACCAAACCCAAAACCAGTACTTGTTATTTGTTGTTAGGAAGAAGAAATGTCTCATATGCCTCCAAGGTCACACTTTTAACTGCATTCCAGGTATTACTTGGCAGCTTCACAGCAATATGGCATAGCAGACCTATTTAACCTAGACTAGCAGGAAAACATTTTTCTCCAAACAGAGCTTCCAATACTCTTTATCTATCTGTGCTGTTAATTATGCATTTTAAACACAGTGCGATTTGCACTTACCACAGACAAGTTGATAAGCATAGCATTTTCCTTTTTGTTTTAAAAGATACTAACTCAAGTTGCCAAGACATTTCAAATTTAGTCCTTCCTGCCAAAATCCTTGAAAACTTTCCAAATTTGTTAGTCTGCAAACATTATAAACACTTTTTCATCTTATAAATATTTCACTGGGCCAGTCCCCGTATTTTTTGCAAGTATTTCTTTGTGTTTATGCATGCATCTGAAAAACCCTCAAATTAAGTCTTTTTTCCCCCTCCCACTAGGATTGGGCTCATTTCCATAGTTACAAAGCCCCTGCCATTTGGCAGATTACCTTCATTTGTCAGTGATACAATGTTTTTTCCAATTAGTAAACAGGAAAGATCAGCAATGGGTTTACTGATGGTGCTAAGATCTCCCTCATTCATATAACAATCATTAAAGATGCTGCAAGTAGCAGCACAATCTGACTGCTCCACCCTGGCAGTCTTTATCTTCAGCAAGTTTTGGGCTTGAACCATTTTTTCACATGGAAAAAGTTTGGGATAGAAAAGCCATATTAAGAAACCACATTTCTCTCCCTAGATTTTCTAATAACAAAACCTCAAGGATACTGAAATCCCCATGTTTTGTTGGGAAATATATTTTCTTCCATATCCAAATAAACCTTCAGAACAAGTAAGCAATTAATTAAGAAATAAAAAATACCTCATCACACTAATTTTATAAATAGTTCTGAGCAACCTACTGTTCCTATGCATAAAACTAATATATTCACAACATATCTGCATGTAACAAAGATATGTTTGATTGTGTTCACAGTTCTACTGTTATATACCATTATGCCAAGATGTTTTAATATTCAGAAAGAAAGTATAAAACATAGACAAATATATTAATGGCAAACAATGTTAAGAAGATTATGAGTAATTTCCTGTTGGAAACCGCATGTGTTAATTATAAGCCCAATTCTTCTACTGCCTGAAGATTAACAAACTCTGATATGGTTCAGCTGGATTTTTTAGCTAAATTATTAATTATATTGCTGGTTAACAATTGCAAACTGCTGCTAGCTGTCATTTGTAAAGGTCTTGATACTCTATACTGACAATCTGCTTCTGCTGGCAGAAGGCCTTTAGCCTTCAACTTCTAACTCAGCTGTTGATACCACTTAGTTCACACAAAACAAACACTTATTATCAGCAAATCTCAGGCAAGTTTTCTGCAAACTGCTTCAAGACATTATAACACTGGAGACCAAGTTTTGAACTGGACCACAAAGGAAGTACAAGTCAAATGAGCAAAGAACATAAAAACACCTTGACAAAAAATACTTGTAGCAAACAGACACAAGGAAAGAGTGAATGGTGCTATTGCAACTTTTAGAGAAAAATCTGTTAAGAATAAAATACAATATCCGAAATGTTCAGCCCTGGAATATAAAATAATTGCCTCAAACCAAAGAGGGGGAAAAAAAATGTAGGCGCAGGGGCGAAGGAGAAGGTGGGCAATAACCAGTTGCTTGACAATTTAGAATCGCTAAAACAGCTGTTAAATGACATGACTGCAACTTCTATTCAGGTTTGTGGCACCTGTAGTAGGAAGAGAAAAGGCATGCGTAGTTTATTTGCTCTTAAACCAGAAGTAGCATTAGCTAGTACTTGGGATATTTGATGCATTATTACAGGGACATTGTTCAGTTGTCTCAACACCACTGCTTTTACTCTGTTCAAAAGAAATGAGGAAACGCAAACAGAGCATCTCCCCTCAAAGTGCCAACAGTCCTGAACTGCATTTCACAAGCTTAAATTGGAGAGGAAAGCTTTGTATGTTGAGTGTGTGTTCCTCCCCTCAATGCTGTTACTGAATTACTCAAAATGGATTAATATCATATAAGTGTTACACCTGCATAAGCACTTCTAGACTGTATATTACACCAAATGTGTGTCTAATGAATGGAATAAGTATTATTCCATCTCTGCTGCTGAGATAGAACAGGAACAACAGAAGTGTTACTCAGATACTGACTTAAGCATGGTACCAAGACCATGTAGCTAGTACAGCATTAGACACAATTGTTCTGCTGTTAATTAAATCTTTGAGTACACTTTTGAAAAATTAGTGAATTTAGAAAATCACATGCTAACATATCCTCATTTTTTTAGGACTTCCAAGTGACTTTAACTCAGTGTATTTGTCTAAACTTGCTTCCTTTGGTTCAAGGTCTAGGCATCTTTAGGAAGAAGTATACTGTTGACAGGACAGGTCTAGCAAGGAGTTGCTGTGTTCAGACAAATGACAAATACATTCTGATACTCTGTTTCCGTAACTGCTTACTCAACAGTAAGCTTAAGCATTCAAGGGCTTGTGGAAATTCGCTTATGAGGCAGTAGCCATTCAGTAAACACTGAAAATTAAACAGTGGGGTTGGTGGTATCAAACAATTCTTTTCTTTCCTCCATTATGTGAGCTACTGCCGTTAGTGATCAACTTGGTTGGACAAGATGTAGGAAGCATTTGCTTCTGAACAGCCCAAAGTGAAAGCCCACGCTCAAATTGCTAAGTAGACCATACCAGCAAGCTATTATCCCTCATGCAGTCACCATCGAGTTTCACGGTCTTTCATCACAGCATCGTGTTACTGGATGCAGTGACAGTAGAGGTGAAGTACAGGAACCTTAAAAAAGGGAGCAAGACAAAAGCAGGATCACAACTATAGACTTTGTAAGAACAAACTTTGGCCTGTTCATCAATCTGCTTTGAAGAATCCATGGGATACACTTCCTTGGAGAGAAAGGGGTGCAGAAGAGCTCACTGATGCGAGGAGGTTGAGGGAGTTGACTCATGCTCTAGGCACAATTTGCAGCGCTGTATCTGGAATACCATGACCAGCTCTAGGCTCTCCAGTACAAGAGATGCTTGCTCACTGGAGTGAGTCCTGAAAAAGGCCACTAAGACACTTAAACAACTCAAGCATCTGTCATATCAGGAGAAACCAAGCAAGCAAAGACTGTTTAGCTGGGAAAAGAGAAAACTTGGGAGGGTGGGGGTGAAATATCTTCCATGTGGATATACACCCGGATGGGAGAGAGCAAAGATGATGGAAACATACTCTTCTAAGCAATCCAATGTTAGGTCAAGAGACAATGGAGAAAAAAATTAATACAGAAAGTTCCAATTAAACCTAAGAACCATAAATATGGTCAAAGACTGGAAGAGGTTGCCCTGAGAGGCTACAGATTCTCCATCCTTGAAGACACTGAAAAATCAACTGGACAATGTTCAGAGCAACCTGCTCTAGTTGATCCTACTTTGAGAACAAGACAGTCTCCAGAAGTCCCTTCTAATCTCAACTGTTCTGTGATATTCACCGTTTGTTTATAAAACAAAGTAAAATTTGACAGTACAATAAACATGCTTGTGCATTGTGGAAAGAGTGTAATTTTTTCTCATTCTGAGTTTTGCATTTCTCCTGGTGTCATGCCATGTTTCTGATTATGCTTCCAAGTAGAGACATACTGAGCTTTTCATCTGTTCACCATCTGGATCAGCAAACAGACATCAAAATCAGGCGTAAGAGCAACTTCTATGGGAATTAGTCAGCATAATCAAACCTACAATAGTACACAAAGCTAACAAGAGAACAAGGGATGAAGACCACTTTATCACACTTAAAATATATGCCTGCATTAAGACAAAGCCAGTCACTTGAATTGATTCACACTTTCTTGGATATAACCAAAAGCCACAAGCACACTAAGAAGAGCATGACAAAGAACATGCTTATATGCAACAATCAAGAGCTTCTCTGTGCAGATGAATCAACATGGACACTACACAGGATCTTTAACATCTCTTTTTCAAAGAAAGCTTGTGCATGCCACCAAAAAACCTACAGCAATATTTGTCAAATGGAAGGTATTCTAGAATTGTTAAAAACAGTGTCTGGAAAGAACCCCGAAAGACCAACCTTTCTATTTCCTGGTCCAGTATAGAACTGGAGATCCTGGTTGATGGCAAGTTGAACATGAGTCAGCAGTGCCCTGGCAGCCAGGAGGGCCAACCCTGTCCTAGGGGGGCATCAGGCACAGCATCGCCAGCCAGGCAAGGGAGGGAATTGTCCTGCTCTGCTCTGCACTGGGGCAGCCAAACCTTGAGTCCTGGGGGCAGTTTTGGGCCACAATACAAGAATGACATTAGCTGTTAGAGTCGGAAGGAGGGCCACAAGGATGGTGAAGGGTCTGGAGGGGAAGCCGTATGAGGAGTGGCTGAAGTCACTTGGTCTGTTCAGCCTGGAGGAGACTGAGAGTAGACCTCATTGCAGTTACAACTTCCTCATGAGGGAAAGAGAAGGGGCTGGCACTGATCTCTTAACTCTGGTGACCAGTAACAGGACTTGAGTAAATGGCATAAAGCTGAGTCAGGGGAGATGTAGGTTGGATACCAGGAAAAGGTGTTTCATCCAAAAGGATGGTTGAGCACTTGCACAGGCTCCCCAGGGAAGTGGTCACAGCACCAAGCCTGATGGAGTTCAAGAAGGATTTGGACAATGCTCTCGGTCACATGGTGCGACTCTTGGGGATGGTCCTGTGCAGGGCTGGGATTTGGACTCTATGATCCTTGTGAGTCCCTTCCAACTCAGCATATTCTAAGATTCTAGTCAAATTCTACTGCATTCCCAATAGGTATTTTTCCTGGTGAGATACTAAACACTGCCAACGATCACACTCACATCATGTCCTATGTAATCCTACTAGGTAACTCTTCCTTTTTGAGGTCTTTTCTATACAGTCTTTATGGTAATTGCCTTTACATCACTAACATTTAATTCCACTATTCTCTCATAACTAGTTCTTCTTTTTGAAAAAACAAAAACAAAAGGGAAGTTAAAAAAAAAGTTCCCACAATCCTGAAATACAAAGATGTCAAGAATTACTTCAGGTTTCCTAAGCAAAAGAATCTCTCACAATTTTAAATAAAAATCTGAAACATTCCAATAGCATGGCTACTTCTGAATCACAATCACTTTATAGCTCTATACAACATGTAGAATCTTGCATGAGGTACCTTTTATTCATTGCCATTTTTACATTTTTGCTTACTGGTTTGGTTGTGGGATTTTCTGAAGTTAAACATTTACAATTTTAAGTATATCTAATCTTTCACAGTTTTGCATCCTCTATTAACTTTTTCATCTACGATCTCAATTCCAACTCTGAAATTGTCAGTGAGAGACTATACAGTTCAGGACCTAGGACAGATCCAGATGCAGAGGAACAGCTACTACCTGTTCTCGGAGACTTCCCCCTCAACAATAATTTGACAGCATCTCTCCAGGGTGGGTTCCTGTGTGGTTTTAAATCTACTTTACAGTCGTTCTATCTAGAACAGAGGCAGCCAAATCACCAGGTGGAAGGCAACACACATAAAAACTCTGAGGAAGGATACAGTCTAGACAATAAGACATCAAGGGCAACATCTGCTTTTCTCACTTGCACCTGCTTGAAAATCATACAACCATAAAATGTCTTGGGTTGGAAGGGACCTTAAAGATCATCTAGTTCCAACCTTCTGCCATGGACAGGGACACCTTATACTGGGTTGCTCAGAGCCCTATCCCACCTGGCCTCGAACATGTCCTGTGATAGGGTATCCACAACTTCTCTGGGAAACTTGTTCCAATATTTCACCACCCTGACAGTAAAGAATTTCCTCCTAATATGCAATCTAAATCTCTCCTCTTTCAGTTTGCAACCATTCCCCCTTGTCCTATCACTACATGCCCTTGTAAATTGTTTCCCTCCATCTTTCCTGTAGGCTCCTTTCAGCTACTGGAAGGCCACAATTAAGTCACCCCAAAAGCCTTCCCTTCTCTAAGCTGAACAACCCTAGTTTTCTCAGCCTTTCCTCATAGGAGAGGCGCTCCATCCCTGTAATCATCCTGGTATCTGTCCTCTGGACTCACTCCAGCAGGTCCATGTCCTTCCTGTGCTGGTGACCCAGAGTTGGATGCAGCACTGCAGGTGGGGTCTCACCAGAGCAGAGCAGAGGGGCAGAATCTTCCCCCTTCGGCCTGCTGGCCACGTTGCTTTGGATAAAGCCCAGAACATGTTTGCCTTTCTGGGCTGTGAGCACACGTTGCTGCTGGCTCATGTCCAGTCTCTCCTCCATCAGCACCCCCCAAATCCTTCCTATGGGGGACTGCTCCATCTGTTCATCCCCCAGCCTGTGTTAATACTGAGAGCTGCCCTGACCCAGGTGAAGCACCTCACACTTGGCCTTGTTAAACCTTATGAGATTGCCATGGGCCCACTTCTTGAGTCTACGCTTCCTGGTGCAGGCCAAGGCTGGAGTAAGAGCTCTGATACACTAACTGGTCTGCTGTAATAAGAT
Source organism: Dasyornis broadbenti (assembly GCA_013397935.1). Lineage (NCBI taxonomy): Eukaryota > Metazoa > Chordata > Aves > Passeriformes > Dasyornithidae > Dasyornis > Dasyornis broadbenti. The sequence goes on from VZRN01006453.1 coordinate 699,154, forward strand.
CCATCAGATCTGCATCAGATTTGCCTGCTGTCCAGAAAACCAGGAGGTACTCTTCTGATGAAATATAACAACGTGCATTTTGAGGTTTCTTCCTTCTTTTCTGTAAGCAGGTAATCTGACAATTGACCACACAAACAAAGAACAAAACCATTGTGGAGACATTAAAGCAACTCCAGACTCTGCTGGGCTTCCTTATTTCCCAGGCCATTTACTCCTGTCCTCTGAAGTGCTCCAAAACAGTTGTTAAATTTGTAATCCAGCTTCAAGGCAACTCAGTATCAAACACAGAGAACGACAGCTGATAAATATCAGTTCACTTGTCAGCAAGAAACTCACTATACATTAATCTCATCGCTACAGAACTTCAACTATAAGAGCTTCAAAATAAAGGAAGGGGAATATTAAAGAAAAAAAGAGTTACCAGGTCTCCTCAGAAGATCTAAAGAGATCTCAAAATTGTGGGACCATTTTAAAGGATATCCAGGCTTGCTGTCAACAACTGAGAAGCGACTGGCAAACATACAACCAAGGGGAAACCAAAGAGGAAGTTCAAGAGAAGCTTGGGACATACAAGCCAACGGCTCACATGAAGGGTTGACAATGACAAGAAATAGAACAAATGAAGTGGGCAGAGCTTCAATGGCTTAATCAGTAGAGGGAGAACAGGTTTTATGACCAGAGAACTGAATATCAAGAAAACTACATGGAGGCTGGATGTTGGCAAGGAGATGAAGAGGTACCATGTGACAAAATGCAACCAACAAACCTGGCTGTAAAACATATTACAGTCGCTGCTTGCATACTCCCTGTTTTAGTACCTCTCCACATGTACACAAGCTTCAGTGTCAGCAGCCTTACTTCAGTGAACTGAAGGGATGCCTTTTTTGAAAGCAATTACTTCTCTTAATAGCCTCCATATATAACATCTCCCATATTCAGGTATATATTGTGTCCTTGCAAACAAAATTCCTTTGATTTCTTCTATCTCAGTGTGATCTCTGCACTGTTATTTCAGCTGCTGAGAATTCTAAGCATCTATGATGAGAAACTGCCTTACAGTAAGTCCCATAAAGCAATCCAAAGTAAATAACTCACCTAAATCAAACACTACACACCTTCTATAAAACAAAGTCGGCATATAGAATATGTTGTTTTAGGGTAGATGCTTTAGCCTTGCATCTATAACTGTAAAATGAGAAAGGGTCAGAAAATGGCTCAAGAGTTAGGTCCAGCCTATACCAAACCTGTAATTCTGTCCTCACTTTTGTGTTTCTCCATCTAACTCACTCCAACACAAATCTACCAATTAGGATCAAAACGGCTCAAGTCAAGAGGACCCAGCAAATGTTCCATGACATTTAGAGGTTGTTGCAATATCGTGCAACTGAACATTCCTAAGGCTTCCCATGCTTAACTTTGTGTCCTTGTAGATACCTTCCACTGATAACTAAGTAGCCAACACATTTATGGTTCCTTCTACTGCTGAAATATCCAGCACACTTTACCATGAGGACAGTGTCAGTAGCAGCAAGAATAAAGAAGAAAAACAAATATCACTCAAAACCCAAATCTCCTTGTCTTGATAAACAAAATGTCTGTTTCCAAAAGCTTTTTAATGTTTTTTTTCTTCCTGTCACCTACAGCAATACCTATCAAGTTTCCAAAAGGACTTGCATAAAATAGTTAACAGGGAACAAAATACATACATATAAACTGAAACCTGGTGCAAAACTGCCTATCATACAAACACATACACTCTCAGTGTAATGCCAAACTAAGTATTGGCAAGCTTTATGAAATAAACATGTTCCAAGTATATACTATACCATATATTTACATCACAAACTGACCCAAAATTTTACAAATCACATATAAAAAAACCCCAAGAACATTGATTTCTGAAGAAACAAATACACTAAATCCTTTCACTGCTATTTGGCAACAAAATCTACAGAACACTTAAGGAAAAAAATGCTTTTTGCGAACACTTGTTAGGATCCCTGGATTTTAGAGTACCTCTGAAAAGAACAATTGCTTTGTAAAATACTTCATGAAAAATACCTCCATGAAGCAGTTGCTTGACCTTCCCTTCCTCTTTGCCCAGTTGCTGGCAGGATAAAAAAATAACAGATACTGCTTCTGCCAAAATCACAGCAAAATCACACAAATCACACAAAACAAAGTAGCTCAGTTGCATGACACTTGGCTCACAAACCATATTTTTGCCTATTGTGATATATTAAAAGTTTGAATATGATATTTGCTCCCAAAAGAAAAAAAGAAGTGGAAGACAGATTGCAGAAGAGGCGAACTAAGATATTTGCAGTAATAATCCCAAACTGGGGATTAATTGCCACTAGACACACAAAAACTTCAACACACAAAACACCTTAAACCAGCTCAAAAATACTCTAAATAATGAATGCTTACTCTAAATAATAAATAATTACATTTGGATTTTGTTACCATGCAGTTCTTCCTACAAGAATACCTGGACAAATACACTGCTTTTATATCTAAAATTGTAAATGTTGCTACCTTTTCAGTTCCTCTCATATTGCCTTCACTCATATCAAGCTACAGCACGAAGGTCCGATACATGATTCTAAAAACATGTTTACAACAAAAGAAGGGCAAAGACGATCTTCATTTTTAAGGATGTGAGGGAAACACAGGACAAAGGATGAGGAGAACACTGAGGTACTTCATGCCTTCTCTGCCTCAGTCCAGATATGTTCAGACCAGTTGTGTTCTCGGGGTATTCAGCCCCCCTAATCCAAGGGGAAATGGTCAGCAACCTGCTGCAACACTTAGACACACACAAGTCTATGGGACTGGGTGGGATGCACCAAAGAACACAGCAGGAGCTGGCAGAAGACCTCACTGAGCCACTTTCCATCATTTACCAGCAGTTCTGCCTAACCAGGGTGGTTCCACTGGACTGAAAGTCAGTGAATGTGCCACCCAACTACAAAAAAGGACAGAAGGAGAATTTAGGGAACTACAGCCCTGAGTCTGACCTCAGTGCCAGGGAAGGTTATGGAGCAGATCATCCTAAGTGCCATCACATGGCACACACAGGACAACAAAGTGACCAGGGCTGCCAACATGTGTCTACGAAAAGCAGATCTCGGTTGACCAACCTGATCTCCTTCTGTGATCAGGTGTCCCACTTATGGGATGAGGGAAAGGCTGTGGATGTTGTCTACCTGGCCTTTATAGTACTTCCCATAACATTTCCTTGTAGAAAAGGGAACCTTATGGCTTGGGAGGGTATACTCTTTGCTGGTCTCAGCCAAATAAGTGAGGTTCAACAAAGCCAAATGCCAGGTCCTGCGCTTGGGTCGCGACAACCCCTTGCAGCACTACAAGCTGGGGGAAGGGCTGGAAAGCTGCCCATCAGAAAAGAACATGCGGATGCTGGTTGACAGCGACTGAAAATGAGCTAGCAGAGTGCCCACGTGGCCAAGAAGGCCAATGGCATCCTGGCCTCTATCAGAAAAAGTGTGGCCAGCAGGACCACGGCAGTGATCATCCCCATGCACTTGGCATGGGTGAGGCCACACCTTGAATCCTGAATTCAGTTTTGGACTCCTCACTCCCAAAGAAAAAAACTACTGAGGTGCTGGTGTGTGCCTAGAGAAGGGCAGTGAAGTTGGTGAAAAGTCTGGAGACAGGTCTTATGAGGAATGGCTGAGGGAGCTGGGGTTGTTCAGCCTGGAGAAAAGGAAGCTCAGGGGAGACGTTATTCCCCACTATAACTCCCCAGAAAAGAGGCTGTAGCCAGGTGGGAATCAGTCTCTTTTCTTGAGTATCCAGCAATAGTACAAGAGCAAAAAGCCTCAAGCTGGACCAGGGAAGGTTTAGATTGGATATTAGGGGAAAATTATTCACCACAAGGGTTTTCAAGCATTAGAACAGACTGCCCAGGGAAGTGGTGGAATCACCACTCACAGAAGTATTTAAAAGGTGTGTAGATGTGGCACACAGGGACACAGTTTAGTGGAGGACTTGGCAGTGCTGGGTTAACAGTGGGACCCAGTGACCTCAAGGGTCTTTTCCAACCTGAACTATTTAATAATTCTGTTTCCAGTAGCACAACAACCACCATCATACAATACAGCACTGCTGCAAGATCTGGTTGTTCAGCACTGTGATGCATGTTCCCTGTGAAACATCTTCTCAGAGGACAAATAAACTTCATACAGACCCTTTCTCCTTCTGGTCTATTTTCATAAGAATTATAGAATCACACAAGCATTCAGGTTATTAGGGACCTTTTAAGGCAACACTTTTTTTTTACCGTGAGGATGACTGAGCACTGGCACAGGTTGCCAGTAAAGCTGTGGAGTCTCCATCTTTGCTGATCTTCAAAGCCATCTGGACACGGTCCAGGGCAAATGGCGGCCCTGTAGGAGCAGGGGTGTGGACCAGATGAATTACAGAGGTCACTTCCAACCTCAACAGTTTTGTGATTGTATCTGATTCTATCAAACTTCCTGCTCAAGTCGTGTCAGACACACCATGTTGCCCACTACCATTTGCAGTTGCATTTTTAGTACCTCCAAGGAGATATTAAACCTCTCTGGACAACACATGCCAGTGCTTGACCTTTCCCACAGTCAAGAATTGCTCTTAGAATGCACTGGAATTTTATGGTTTTTGATTTGTGCCAAATTAGTGCCCTGTCAGGGGGCAATACTGAGAAGCATCTGGCTCTCCCTTCTTCATTCTCTCGCTGCATGAACACAATCACTCCTGAAGCTTCTCTTCTCCAGACTAATAGTCCCAGCCACCTTAGCCTTTCCTTACCGAAGTAAAGCTCCAGATCCTTAGTCACACATGCGGACCTGCACTGAATGCTCTTCAGTATCTCTCTCCTCTACTGGGAAGTCCAGAAGGGGACACTTCAGATGCAGCCTCACCAGTGCTGAGCAGAGAGCACTTCCTTCAGCTAGCTGGCAACACTCTTCCTAACACAGCCCAGGAGGCTTTCTGCCTCCTTTGCCACGGCAGTGCATTACTGGCACACAGATTGCTGCCCACCAGTACACCAAGCTACTTCTCTGCAGAGCTGTCTTCCAGCTGGTCAGCCCCCCTGGTGTTATTTCACCCCGATGCAGAATTCTGCAATTGCCCTTGCTGCACTTTGAGATTCCACTCAGCCCAAATCTCCAGCCTGGCTGGATCCTTCTGAATGCAAACACAATAATGTGGTATATGAGCAACTCCTCTCTGTTTTGTACCATCTGTGGACTTGCTGGGGATACACTGTCTCAGCATTCAGGCCATTCATGAAGATGCTAAACAGCCTCAGTATCAGCTTCCAGGGTAAACAAGTGATGACTTGACTCCAGCTGGACTTCATGTCACTGATCACAAACCTCTAGGCTCAGTCATTCAGCCAGCTCTCAATCTACTTCACTGTCCGCCTTAACTTAACCCATCCTTTGTCAGCCTGTGCATGCTATGGAAGGCAGTGTCAAAAGCCTTACTCGAGCTGAGGTACAGCACATGCACTGCTCTCCCTGTCTGGAAAGTATCTGCAGATTACCTACAGTTCCTTTTCACCAAGGGCTACGGACTTTTAAGGAATTCAGCTGTGAGAATCATTAAGAGTGGGAAACTCCTCAGCTTGATAGGCAGACCTCAAAACAACACTGAGAGCACAACCAGTAATTTCCCCAGAGAATAAAAGCTTAGTAATTTTTGATTGCTGGCAATATTATCTCAGATGACCTCAAATATTTAAAATTATTGGTATTTTTATTTAGTAAGCCTGAAATGTAACATTTTTAGTGAAATGGGCAATATCTCAACTGTCATTCAAAGAGCCATGTGTATGCTCTCCAAGCCATTACCAGCTTATACATGATCTTCTTTAAATAATTAATCAAGCATTCTGACATGAATTTTCATCCATGCCAATAATAAAAGGAAAGTCAGGGCTTAGGCAGTATATCTACAAATGGAAAAATCATCAAAATCCCGTCCCCTAAATCCGTAAATCGGGGTAAGGAATATCAGCTGCAATCCAATTACCACAGACTTAAGAGGAAAACATAGGCAGACTAGTGGAACAGGTTTACATTGGGCTTCTAAGGCATCTGAAAAGGTTAAAAAAACCTCAAAACAGAAGAAAAAGGCCACCTTACTAACTGATTTTCTAATTGGGATTTTTATGTGCTATTGTTGGTGATCTGAAATTGCACATTTTTTTAAACATTACTCTGATTTCGTAACTGAGGACTATTTCACTATGACAACTTTAACAACTAATATTTTTCTGAAAGCCAAAATTCTAGAGGCTTAAGAAAGGGGTTACTCCAGCTGCTGGAATACCCTAAGGACTCTCCAAAACAGACAAATACAAATACTACAGGTTCTAAAAATTAAACTGAAACCTAAGTGCACAAGTAAAATGGATCTGATTTTCATTTAACCATGACAAAAGTGCAAAACAGTATCTGATGCCTTTTGTAACTGAAAAGGTTTCTGAAACAGCATAAATCTGCCTCAAAGAAAAGTAACTCAAAAGAAAGCATCCCTACAAGTGTTCTCCACACGAAGAGAATGTGTCTTAGCACAGCCACTGACAGTTGGAGTTTCTTTTCTGTAATTATCTGATTTTTCATTATTCGCTTCAATGACATCTATGAAATTAGATCTGTAAGAAGACATGCAAGGAAATTCTTCTTCCTCAAGCTTTTCAACATAGAGGAAAGTATTTATCCTTAAACATTTATAGGACTTTTTTTACATTAGAAAAATCATTCAACCACAGCAAAGATGACAAAATCTGCACTTCTGGCCACTCTCATATCGAAACATAACCACCAAAACCAAAGTGTGTACGAAGCTATCTTACATAGAATCATATCAGCAGAATTTTAATTTAGAAAATATGCTCCATGAGGTCAAGGAAAATCTGTACTTATTAAGAACAAACCCATTACCAGTGGTTAATGATAGTATAACATCATTAAAGTGATTACTATCAAAAGCAAACCAAAGAAATTCTAACTTAGTTTGCAACAAATAGCAGAAGACACAACCACCAAGTGGAAACAACCGAAAATTCACCAGTTTACAGCTGTCAATGTTCTGTCATGTATAACAGTATATTATGAATAAAATGAGATAGAGAATTGACTGGTTTGAAGAGAAATGGAATAGAGACATGACTACTCTGAAAACATACAAGTATAATGAAGACGAATGAACACATCTGTTGGAAAGAATTATGCATTGGCTAGTGGGAGAGAAAGGCAAGGCCAAATCAGATAGGAAAGTCACAAGTGACTACATGTAATGTAGTGAAATGAAATAAAGAAGAGGCTAAAATAATAAAAATAGAATAAGGTATTTAACAAGAAACTCATCTCAGTGTAACATAAATGACTGATCTGTATAGACACAGTTGCTGGCTTAAAGGCATAGCAATAGAAAAGATGAGTGATGTTACCAACTGCAACAAGGAGCACAGTGGAGAAGTAAGAGGAAGACTTCCGTTTTAATCCTGTTGAAGGTAAAACCCTTAGCTAGAAACTCTTGTAGCCTGACAGAGATCATGGCCAAAATAATCTAAATACTGCAGCACCTATGAATTTAAACTATAAACAACAGACTTCTACTTTTTGACCTTATCTAGCTTTGGCTACAATAAAGTTAGTTTTCTTCCAAATAGCTTGTATCATGCTTGTATGTTTTGGATTTGTGATGAAAACATCACAATGATAGCATTGATAGCACACTTGTGCTTTATCTGTTGCTGAGTAACACTAACACAGGATCAAGGCCCTTCCACTTTCTCACACTGCCCTGCCAGCAAGTAAGCTGGGGGTGCACAAGAAGTTGGGAGAAAATATAAACTGGACAGCTGAATCCAACTGACCAAAGTGATATTCCATACCATATGACATTACACTCAGTATATAACGCAGGGAGGAAGAAGGAAGAAGTGGGGGGATAACACATTCAGAGTTACAGCATTGGTCTTCCCAAGTCAACGGGAATGATGAAGTCCTGCTTTCCTGGAGATGGCTGAACATCAGCCTGCTGATGGGAAGTAGTGCATTAATTCCTTGTTTTGCTTTGCTTGTGCACACAGCTTTTGCTTTACCTACTTAACTGTCTTTACCTCAACCCGTGAGTTTTTACACTTATCCCTCCAACTGTCCCCCATCCCATTCCATGGGGAAATAACCAAGGAGTCATGTGGTGCTTAGCTGCCCACTGAGGTTAAACCACAACATCCTTTCATAGAACCTGTAATGTATTTTCCAAGAGTTCAAAACTCTCAGTTCAAAACCCATTACATGTGACAATAATGCTCGGGAACACAACTCTAAGACAGCTAAGGGAAGAAAATGAAAATAAGGAACAGCATTTATCTAACCACACATCTCTAGTTTCCTGTGGGGACAAGAAACATTCAGTTTTTGATTCTTTTCTCATGTGTACAACTGCCATAAATTTAGATTTATTAATCTAATGACAAAAAAAAATAAATATCCTAACAGTATTCTCAGGCCAAAGTAGTCATAGGCATACTGGATGCAAAGAAAGAACTATCATTCAGTTTAAGTTCATCTAATTAAGTTCAACAACATTCATCAGTCTGAAGAAAAGGGAATGAGCTATAACATGCTATTTACTATGATATACTACTAAGAAAAAAACCATACAAAGCATATTAATATGCTTCAAAACATATGAAACACTAAATCTGAAAGTACAGAAACCATATGCCTTAACGCATATGGAACCCATTCTCCTGTGTTAATTTCTAGTATTCATCCTTTGAAGGGGCACAATGATAGGAACTGGCTGTGAAAGAGCTGGAATAGATCAGCTCTGAAATGTACTTACAATATAAAAATTCAAGTTAATTAAGTTAATTACAGGAGTACTATTCCAGTCAGCACCTGAGCACAAAGAAGTGTTTATGGCAAGCAGAGTAAGAAAGAAAGACAAAAATGTAACCATGTGTTCAAGTAATGCTGCAAGGGATCAGTTTTTCAAAGTAAACTAAGGATTAGGAAAACAGCTTGTATAAAGTACCAAAAACTGTTATTGATACATCACATGTGGTTTCTATAAAGACATCAATGGTCTTTATACCATGAGTTTGGCAAAACATACATAGTCATATGTCAGGAGGAAAATTTACTAAGAAAACCTTCAAAATATTTTCGCCAGGAGAAAGATCATAATATGGGAGGAAAACCAAAACTAAACCCTGACAGCTGATAGTTAACATAGCAGAAACATAAATTCAACATCAAGTTTTTAAGTATGCAGGAAATACATTTACTACATTTAACATGGCTAGCAGTGAGGAATAGTGACTTATTAAATTACTGCAGCCCAGCCTTAACTGCCTAAACTTGCCACCCCACAGACCATCAGCGTGCCAGTGCAGATTGTGTAACAAACTGAAACTTCAACTGGCATGTCCTCTCAGTTTAAATTAAAAAATAGAACACCCCAAAAACCCACCACAAACCATGGACTCGTGTTTTAATTTTACACCTTACTTGTATAAATTATGATAATTATTTATATACATATACAAATAAAGTGCACATCTTAAGCCACTCAACATAATATTATTGGAGTATTTCTAGCTTCTGTTATGTTTTCTACACCAACACTGAACAAATACAACTATGTTAGACTAAGAGACTACTAGAGGTTTTTAAAAGAACTCCTACATAAAACTGATTTCCTTAACAGACTATAAAGAAGTAAAAATACACAATTTTAGTCATTTGCTAATCCCCATTAACCAATAGGGTAATATAGTATTAAAACATTACTACACTGCAGCTAAAAAGTACACAGCAGACAGCAACTCTCATCAGCTCTTCTAATACACAGCTTAATCTAAGACTCAACAGCACATCAATTTTCCAATTAAATAAAGTTTTAAGTTTACACAAGATTCAAAATTTGCTGTAATCATCCAGTTAAAACAATCAACATGAAATAAAGTGGGCTGGCTCTTCTTCAGCCAAAATAGCTAGGAAAAACAGCCACCTAATTTCTGGCTAATATAAGAAATCCTACATTCCAGTCATCACTGAAATTTTTCTTCATCTCAGTCAGGTCACTTCACAACACAAACAGAAGCTTTCCTTCTTTGAAGGATCTCAGTTGAGAGGCAACTTTAGCAACAAAGTCATTTAGTCATTTTGGCATGACTATGAACTTAGAGTCATTTTAGAATATATTGCCATTGTAATATAACAACTTAAAGTTAGTCCAAATTATGTAGTGAACACTTCCTTTACAAAACAGGCCACACTAAAGCTATTACAAATTTGCTGATAACTCTGGTAGTACATAAATAGGTGAAAGAATAGGTAAGGGACTGGCAGTTCAGGGAAATCCCCTGAGATGCACAAGCAATAATACCAGCAATTCAGATGGATAGGAATGTTTGTTAGGATTAAGTTATACTATAGAAAAAAAAAAGTGTATTTGAAGACAGCTAACACGTGAAAATCAGAAATACCTTACTTTGCAAATACAGAACTTTGGTACAGTACTAAAACCAGTACAGACTTGCAGATTTGTCCACCCAGAACCCAGCATACAAGAAAACAGTCTAACAGATTTTTTAACTTGCCCTCTGAAGAGGCCCATACCTCCTACCAGTGTTTTACAGACTTTAATGGCTACACTCGACACTATGCAATTACTAGTTATTTTCAAATATTTCAGTGGTCACAAAGCAGAGACTATAAACAAGGCATGCTCAGAGTAGGTTTTTCTTCCAAACCAATCTCTAATTGACAAGTAAATTTCCCACTGCTGGTAGCACAATCCTTAATATTGGTCTCTGAGCAAAGACAATTGCATGTTACATTGCAGAATTAGATACTCTTTTGTGTTTCCTTTCATAAAATTATGAGGCTAGCACAGGTGACAAAAACAAGTTTCTTTGCTCCTGCCTCTCCACCAACAAAAATCTTTGTGCAACCCTTCACCTCACACTGTCACAAGCGCAATCACAAGGTAAAGCCAGAGATCAGGGAATTAGTCCGGATTACAACAAACCAGTTTTGCCAAGTTAATTTTAACTTAGAGTGAGTCTCTAATCTGTTACTGCAAGACACTATATAAGTATTATGTCAGCATGGCAGGGGGAGCAAGCACACTGACCGCTCTATCTCCTTTGGAGACCAGTGTTCATGACACTGCAGCCCGTATCACATGAGGAAATGCAAAGCACTGCTGGTTCTGTTTCAAAGCCAATTACTGCATCCTACTCAACACGTGATATTCATCCCTTCAGATGACAGCCAGCACAAACACCTTGCAAATGTGATACTAATCTTGTGACTTTCAGATAATCTCGTTTATTTTCCTTGTCTACACACACAAGCATTTTCATACTGCTTGCCAGTTCTTCATCCACATTAAAGTTAGATTTAGAATAGAAACACTTACTGATGCAGGTATTGGCCACAGCCCATGAAGTACAGAGCATAATTTTGCAGACTTGAAGCAAAAATTCCACATCAACATATTGCAAATAGGTTGCACTACCATTCTACAAATTATTCTTCTTGGACTACAGGATGAATTTTATTACTGTTGATAAGCCAATTTGTTTAGCTTTTTCGAGCTACTTCAAGATATTTTTCTCATCAAAACCACTCTTACTAACAATCTTACTGATTAAGAGGCTTCAGATTTTCCATATATATAAAAATCAACTTTAGACTCTTCTCATAAACTTTATTATCTTAAGCTCCAAATAATTTGTCTGGCAGTGTTTTCTACCATAGCAACCAGATGCAGCCAAAGTTGAATTTAAAGCACCTCTTTGGAAAATATTCGGAATTTTTATTATTTTTGTGAAAAAGCGTATTTGACCACTTCTGTTTGAGTCTACTGGGTGGCTGAAGTTTTCAAATTGCAGTATTTTGACACCAATATGGAGAAAGGGTGGAGATCACAAGCAATATCTTGGCTGCCATCAGTCTGACATATAAGATACTGGGGGTAATGGTAGCAGGAAACTAGATAACTATCAAATCTTCCTCCTCTCCAAAGTCTTACAATACACATTAGTTGTATTCACCAGTATTAACTAGCTGTCATTTACTTGAAGCTTAATATAACTTGTTTACTCTGTACAAGGAGTATGTCTTATTTGATTTGACCTCAAAACCACCAATTAAAAGAAACAGAAATGTTTACACCCACCTAAAGGTAGTATTTTCTACATTTTTAACTATAAGGGATACTAGTTGAATCATCCTGAAACCAGAAAACATGGGGGACAGGGTGAATTCAAAACTACAACTTCAAAAAATACAGACCCCTTAGGGCAAAATTCAGACAGGTATCTGAGCACCGAGGAGCAACTGAACAGCTGATTTAGTAGCATCCTTACACTTAGCACTTACAGTCCTGGGATTAAACAACACAAAGCTCAAAAGCAGGAAGAGAAAATTTAATGAAAAAAGTATAAGCACTGGACTAAGGAATATATGGAGTAAAAAAACTTGCAGGTTTACAGGGGGAAAAGAAGAACTATAGTTTCCCTATCATACACTCTGAAAAGAAGTCGGTAATTGCAAAGATGTCAAACGCCCATGTTACCAGTCCACGTTTCCAGCACTTACTATAAACAAATTGGGAAAGTTATGTTTCCTATGTTAATTCCACTCCTAGACACAGCCTTTTAGGAGTGAGGGGTGGTGGGGGTTAAGCCCTGCTGTCAAGTGCGACTGACAAAAACCCGAAGAAGCCAAGCAAGCGACCTCCTCGTGCTTTACAACCGTTTGCAAACTTAAAACAACGGTGACTCAAAGTTCTCCTTACGATCCGGCCACCCACATCACAGCCTGAGGAGCAGCAGAAGCTGAGAACACAGGAAGGTGCCGGTTTCGTGTCATCCACATCCTCAGCGACCTCCGGAGGAAAACAATGGGGAGGGCCCGGGTACCACGGGGGAGGCCCCCACACCCCGCCATGGCCTGCAGGGCCGGGAGGGTCCGGCCGGGCCGGGGGCTGCGTAGAAAGGGCGGCCTCTCCTCTCGTCCCCCGCGGCCTCGCACCGCTACAGCCCGCAGCCCCCTCCCCGCCCGGGAGCAGGGCAGGGCGGCATTCCCGACCAGAGGAGCAACAGGCACCCTGCTGAGGCTCCAGAGCCGGCTTGCATGACCGGGAATGGGAGCCCCGAGGGGCATCATCTGCCGGGGGAGGGGTGCTCGGGAACCAGGCGGGGCGACACCGCACCCCGCAACCCCCCGGGAAGGCGCTGCCTCCCTCCAGATACTGAGACCGCCTACACGGCGATGGCAAACGGGGAAGATGACCTAAAGAGGAGGAGTAAAAATAAGGCAGGGCAGCTAAAAGGCAGCCCCAGCACATGGCAGAAGCACCGAGCTCTCTCGCTCGGGTAACGCCGCCAGCCGGACCCGCGGGTGCCCTGCGCAGCCTGTCACGGGAGAGACCACAGGGTTCAGCCCGTTCCGGCAGGGCTGGCCGGAGGGAGGTCTGCCCAGGCGCTCAGCATGGACACTCTCCATCCGCTGGGCCGCACACTGGGGCAGGCACAGGTAACTCCCCCACGGAGGGCCCCGGGAGAGGGGGCGGCAGCGCCATCTGCGCGGTATCGCCGGCCAAGCGAGCGGCGGGGCCCGGGCGGCACCTGAGCAGCCGCCGGGTTACATCACCGCCCCTTCCCTCCGTCCGTCCCCCGGGCCGCGGTGGCGACGGCCACATGGCAGCGGCAACGGGGGCGGGGAGGAGGATGAGGAGGGCGGCTGCCGGCAGGGAGGAAGGTGCACGCGCCGGGCCGCTCCCCGCCGGCGATGGGAGGGGTGGCGGGGGCTGCGCGTCTGGCCCGGGAGGGAGCGAGGTGCGCCTTACCTGCCCGGGTGGCTCCCCAGCTCACGGTCGCTCAGCGCCGCCGTATAAATCCTCCGGTATCTGTCGGCCAGGGCCTTCCCGGAGAGCAGCAGCTGGTAGCGGCTCCGGCAGCCCAGCGGCTGCGCGGGCATTGCTCCCAGCCCGCCGGCCGAGCCCTCCTCGGGCCCCATAGCCGGAGCGGCGCCGCCGGAGGAGAAGGAGTAGCCGCGCTCGGCCCCGGTGCAGGCGGCGGCGGCGGCTCCTGCAGAGGCGGCGGCGGCTGCGGCGCTGCTCACCCCCCCCCCCGCCCGCCCCCTGCTTGCGGCGGCGCCGCCTCC
>VZRN01006453.1:713669-781414 GCA_013397935.1 Dasyornis broadbenti
CCGCCCCGCCGGGCCCGCGCAGCCCCCGGGAAATCCGGGGTAGGCGGGCGGGAGCACCTGCTGCTCGCTGAGAGTACCGAGCGGCTCCGTGAGGGGCTGAAGGGGACAGACTCCCACTCTCGGGGCACGCCCGAGCGGAGTCGGCCTGCGCGGGCCCTGCAGGCCGGTGTTCGCATGGAGCTTCCCCTACGCCCTGCTGAGAGTGCGTGTCACAGGATCAGTTGGTTTGGAAAAGACCTCGGACATCGTCGAGTCCAACCGGTGACCGAACCATCACCTTGTCAACTACACCATGGCACTAAATGTCATGTCCAGTCTTTCCCTGCACACCTCCAGCGACGGAGACTCCACCACCTTCGCAGGCAGTCCCTTCCAATGTCTGCTCACCCTTTCTGTGAACAACTTCCTCCTAATGTCCAACCCACACCTCCCCTGGCACAGCATAAGACTTAAAACTCTTGTTCTGTCACTAGTGCCCAGGTAAAGAGGCTGGACCCCACCTGGCTTCAACTTCCTTTCAGGTATTTGTAAAGAGTGTCTGTCCGTCGTATTTTATTGCGATGTCCAATGCCCCACACCTTGTTTCTGTGCTGTGTAATGCTACCTAGGAAGGATCTTTTCCCAGAAGCAAAATCTTCTCTGACTCAAGGCAGAGTCCCCTAAATCGAGTTGCCACATTAGGCGAAGTTTTCCTTGAGTTGTTTTCACTGTCTCCAGGACAACACACCTGCTCTTACAGGATAAGAGAAGCATGGCAGCAGGCACTTTCTTATCTTCAGGTCATGTACATTATTGCTCTTTATCTGTTGGAGTTGTAGCCCTGCAGTTTTACCACACTTTTTACTGCTTTATGCAATTGAAAGTTTCAAGTGTACAGGCTAGAATACGTGTAATAAATCAATAAATACATTTTAAAAGTCTTCATGCCAAATATGGCTTGTATTGCAGTCTATAGAAAGCTGTCATCCAAAGAAGGTGTATGTGCTGTTATATCTTCTTTTTAATTCTACCTTCCAAAAAAAAAGGCCCTAAATAAAGCCTGGAATTCCCCTGATTGTAACTACAGATAAATATTTTTGCAAACAATTTCTGCATAACCTTGGAATCACAGAATACCTGAGATGGATGTGACCCACAAGGGTCATCAAGCCTCCTGGCCTGCACAGGACAACCAGGACAAGCAGAATCATACCACGTGCCTGAAGAGCAAGTATTAGCCAATACAAGAGAACTATGCAACTGTCACCTTTAAGTTTGTGTGTTGCCCACCAGTGCTTAATCTTTCAAGCTAAATTTCAAGTACTTTTTTTGTGCAGAGAGCTAGGGATGTTGAAGCCAGTAAATTCATATATGCTTTCACAGAGGTAACTTTTCAGGTAGCAGAAAGACAGCCAGAGTAGTGCCACCACTGAAGAAAAAGCTAATTTTTGATGCAGTTAGAGGCACTAGAGACCATTCAAGAAATATTTCAAGCACTAACAACATAAAAAGCTTTCAACTATAATTCTAATACTGTAGTAGTTGGGAAGAAAAAAAAAGAAAAAGAAAATAATAATCCAGAAGTGATTAAAAGAAGCCATAAGAAAACAAGTACAGTGTCTTATGGTACCAGCAAAGCACATTCCCTGTGAGAATCAGAGTAATAAGTCTTTCTAGATCCTCTTCTAGGAATTAAGCTAGAATAATTCCTACAGGCAAGAACCATAAAAACAAAGAAACAAAAAACAAATAAACAAGCAATACACCCCCAAATAAACAAACAGACACGGAAAAAAACACATACAAAAAAGCAAAACCAGCAAATACGTCCCCTTTTAACTCTCTTGTTTTTTCTTGTACGCTGTTACTTTATATCCCAATAGTAGTTTTTCCTTCACTGAACACATACTGCCTGACAAAAGGGTTGTGTTCTGGTCTAACATTGTCTGTCTCATCTCAAAATTACTCTTCTGCACTACTGCTACTGTAGCCATCTTATTGCATGGGCCTTGAAAGCTAATTCCTGGCAAACTTTTATGAAAGTGATGCAATTTATTGCAGTTCTTGCATATTACTGCAAACTCTAGAATTTGTCTGGGCTTGTGTTGTACAGAGCCACTCACAGTGTGGCGAGCATTATTTGCAAGTGTCAAGGGCTACTGTGAATCTGTTTTTATCTCAAATGTTTTTGGATTTGGGCGAATCTTGTAAAGTATCCAGAGTGCAGAGTCCACCTTCCATATACTTCAGTCTATGATGAGCAATAGAATTTGACAACGTAACTAGGATTTGCCAAGGCAGGATAACGCTGTCACTTCTTCTAGTCTACCTCCAACCTCTCTTCACTCAAAATAAAAAGCAATGTCCAACTTGTGAGACTGTTAATGGCACCAAGTGGGAGCTGGGTGTTCAGTCCTCATTTGCAGCCCTATTTTCACTCCTTGCTTGCTTGTCCAAGGAAGCCACCTTCTCTTTTTCCTCTATTTATGTATTTATTTGCCTATTAGGACTGTGGTACTCTTGTTTTATGTTCTGACACTGATTATGAGCAACAGTATCATTATTGTGCTATGTAAGAACCTTCAAGAGTACACATTTTATCTGGAGCAACCTTTTGCTAGATCTGATATTGACTGTACTCCTGTAGTTAAAATAAAGCTTGTTCTGCGGTTCTGGGATAAAGTCATTACCAGTTCAAATCTGTTTCCTTGCTTGTTAGTTGGTGGTGTTTTCTGTTATTAGTTTCATATATTTTTTTGGGGATAGTGTGGTTTTGGAGACTATTTACACCAGATTAGCCCTTTGCTTTCTGTAGCTGCAGAGGTCCAGCAGTAGGTCTAGCATGTTTGAAAGATGGATTTATTATACCATCAGAATAAACATAGTTAACTGAGCAAAACTACTTTGTGCAGAATATGTCTTACTTCTGACAATATTCAGCTCTTTTCCTATTTGCAAACATCTTCCTGCTGATACAGAAAGAAGTGCTTTGTCCATCAGCCTCTCCCTTTTTCTTTAAGGTGGGGCTTTCAGCAGTTGTGTTCATTCTCTTGGCACCTTTATAAATAAGTTTTAGCAGAACAAATTGTTCATATGTCATGCAGAATCAGAGTCTTGACAGTCTGTCTTGTTCATTGTCATGGCTCACATGGATCAGCATTGTACAAACATGAGTTTCAACACAGCAGAACTAGAATTTCCACCAGGTAATTCCCATATCCTGCATGACAGAATGTAAAGTAGAAAGTTCCCTGTTTTCATAACCTAGCCCTTGTACTATTTGATTATATTTCCAGGCCTTCTTTTTTTAGTACTATATACTATACTATAAATACTATACAAATCAACATAGTAATTTCGTCACAAGCAAGCAGTGAATCTGGAGTAGGACAACTTTAAAATATGTACACTAGACAGTTTACTTATCAAATTGAAGTCAGGAAGTTACCAATCATAGAATTCAGTACTTCTGCAGTAAAACTTGCAATTTACTGCAGTCAGGTGATGTTAGAGTTCTTTGTTTGCCTGAAGCAACTAGCTCTTACTAACACATTTTCTCCACAAATAGGACTTAAATCAGTAGTAAAGGGGAAAAAAAAATCTTTTGGTCATTAAGCTGCTGTCACTGTCAAGATGTGAGGCTGTTAACATGAATAGGTAAAAGGACCATTTTTCACCACATAGTTCCAGCAAAGCTGGCGTCTATTTTGGCATTATTACTCTGTAATGGAAATATATCATTATGTAAGTTGTCAGCATTAATTTTGAGACTTCATTATTTTGGGACACACACACACACAAGCACCAAACCTACAAAACTGCACAGCATAATTCTTGTCCTGTGCTTTTCTGTTATAAAGAGCTCTTTAATGATAGAAAGCACAGGAGAGGCACTATACTGCCTCTGTATTGGAGACAAGGCCTTCTTCTCCGTGCTACAATGGAGGTGCTTATTCCTCCCTATCCAATTGTTTTCCAGGTCAAATAGTGGCACTAACTTATGCTTACCAGGTTTAGTTTTGGTATACAGAACAAATGAAGGAAAACAAAACTCACATATTTAAAAATTAAAAATAATTTTTAAAATGCAATTCATCAAATCTATTTGCTTTGCCATGGTTTTTTTTCAAGTCAAGTTTTTGCGTTGTAAATTGTAGAGACATGCTAAAGGAAAGCAATCAAACAAACAAAACTGGCTTCATTTTTTATGCCAGCTGTCATAAATACCAGAGTTTGATAGTCAAAAGGTACCTCTATGCACCCCTTAACCCACTTTCATCTTTATACTATTTATTGTACTAATGTTTACATTTTAATTCCACCTGAGATAAATGCTGTTGTCTTTTCATTTAAATGCTTTCTTTAAAATTTGTTTAGTATACACAAAAAAGAATTGTGCAAAGTAAAAACTTATATTTTAATGCTGAACCACATATAAGCTCTTCAGTTAAGATAATTACTTCTTTTAGGTGGGGAGATCAACAAAAAAACCCGACATCTTACTTCTGCCATGGTAATGTGATCGGCATTAGACTTAATAAAAATAGCTACACATTGAAGTAAAAAAGGGTATTAATCACTAACTTTTCCCTTTCAAAACTGCAGTAATTATTATTTAACAGTATTCCACCAGACTTCCCCTTACACAGAAATTTTGATTTTTATATTTATATATAAATATATATATATAATTGTCTAAACCAGCTATGCATTACATAAAGAATAACATAGTTGAAGAAATATTACCAGGACATAATTTTCAATCACCCTGAAGAGGAAGAAAATTTATGCAGAACTTTCTAACAAAAAGTATTGAAGTGTGTGAATGAAGTGGTAAAGACTCCAAGAACAACAACAAAAAAAAAGTACCAGAAACTCACAAAAATACATATTAGCAATGTTTTGTAATATATTATTGATTTGAAAATATTGTGTGGCTTAAAAGAAAGAGCTAGTATGCCTTGATATTCAAATTTATGTATGTCTGAAAGCTTTGAAACTGGATCCTGAGCTGAAACTGGACTGAAACTTGGAAGTTTCAAGTCCTCTTCAGTCTAACATACGGAATAATGTTTACTGGATTGTCACACAGAATGAAGAAACAAACATTAGAATGTAAATCCATTGAAAAGTCCTACCATAGAAACACAGGATTGGAAAAATCCACTTGGGTAATGAAGACCAGTCTTCTACCAGAAACAATGCAATGTACATGAGAAAGTATAAATACGGCATCCTTTACAAGGCAGGGAACACCTGAACTCTATTGAAAACTAAATTAGCTTGTCAGGGAAAAAAAGCCCTAACAGTTTAAACATGTTAATCTGCAAACAATCTTGGGTATCCCCAAACCAAAAATGGTATCAGATTATCTTTCTATTTTTTTCCATTTGCTTATTTCCACACAAGACTGAAATCACTTTATTGAGACTTCTCAAATGGATAAAGCAGGTCACTTTTAAATTCAAATTCCAGACTTGGAGCAGAATGCCAGGGATATATTTAGAACAATTGCGTTGTCAGTGAAAGCTTTGGATGTCTGGCTAGGAAACTGAAGGGATGGTGCTGTGATCACAGGGAAAAGAAAGCAGTCTAGGATGCAACTGCTTAAAACCTCACACAGTTATCCATGGACATATTTTCAGTAACTGTAAATCACTTAAAACAGTTCTCTTGAGCAACTGTAAATTACAATAATACCTTTTGGACTTTGTGTTGTTTGTTAAATGCAGAGTCCCGGAGTTCCCTGAAATTAATAACTCAGTGATTTTCACAGCTCTTAAGTTCAAATACCCAGAAACTTTCTACACATGAATCATCACACTGGATTTACTGAACTCTGAGGTATGTGCATATACCTGTCGCTGCACTAGCCACATTATTCCCTATGGGATTTCTTTTTCCTGTAATCGTATAATTACTAAGGACTACTACATTAGTCACTTAACAGGTAATTTTCTTACAAATATGTATCGGTGAGGCAGCCAAAGGGAACTTTCCATTTCAACTAGTCCTGAGAACAATCACTGTTCCCAGTATTTCTGGGAGCTTATATTAAACATTTAAACCAAGATGCAAGCACCTAACACACAGTTTATTATTCTACTTACACTTTAAGGTTTTTGGATTTTCAAAGCACTTGGGCAAAACATACTTGGCCATTATTTGTGGGAGAGTCTACATCTCTACTGTTTCCTGTGACTGACTTTCCCTTCAGACTGCATCTAAAGGTATGGATTTTGCTAGTTGTGCTATAATGTACTGTAATGTGCTATAATGTAAGTTTATAGTTAATTTTCTTCTCATGCTTATAGTACATTGGGAATCGGATCTTTGTCCTGGACACTTGTGACTGACCTGACAAGACTAGGAATGGATCTCACTCTAATGACTTCCTCACTTGTTGCTCTCCCTTCCACTCTCATTTCCACCTAAAGATAGAAAAATCAAGAAACTTACCAGAAGAGGGGTGACACATCAAAGAAAAACCTTAAATTCCTGCAAATGGATAAAAATCCCAAGGAAAAAATGGTAGTACAGTGAACAGAGCTATGACCAACAAGAAAAAGTAAGCCATGCCACAGTATAGTGGCACACTGTCCTGGTTTCAGCTGGGATGGAGTTAATTTTCTTCTTGGTAGCTGGTACAGTGCAGTTTTGAATTCAGTATGAGTATAATGTTGATAGCACACTAATGTTTGAGTGGCTGAGTGCTGTTTACCCAAAGTCAAGGACCTTTCAGCGTCTCGTGTTTTGCCAATTAGCAGGTGCACAAGAAGCCAGGAGGAAGCACAATCAGGACAGCTGACCCAAACAGTCCGAGGGGATATTCCATACTGTAGAACATCATACTCAATGTATGAACTGGAGGAGTTGGCCAGGAGCCACCAATCACTGCTCAAGGATGGGCTGGCCATCGGTCAGCAGGTGGTGAGCAATTGTATCGCACATCACTTGTTTCTCTCTCTCTCCTTTTCATTATTATTATTGTTGTTGTTTCCATTATGATTATTATTATGTTTTAAATTGTTTCTGTTATTAAACTGTTCTTATCTCAATATGCGAGTTTTACTGTTTTTTCCTGTTTCTCCTCTCTAGCAGGGCAGGACAGGTAAGTGAGTGAGTGGCTGTGTGATACATAGTTGCCAGCCACAGTTAAGCCATGACATATACATACACACTTCAAAAAATGTCTGCATCCATCAACATTTCTCACTTATTACTCAAATGCCACTGACCTACTTACATAAAGTTATCTTCTTGGAGTACTTGCATTACCTTGAAGCAGTCAGGCACTTTTCATTCCATTAACACTTGAGACAGGAAAATCCACATGACTAAGTTTTTTTAAAACTAACTGATAATAGAGGTGAGCCACATCAAGACGTCTAAAACCTCTGACTCAAGCTTCAAAGATTATTTTTTCTGTTCTTTCCCCTAGAACCATCCTGGGACTTAAAGATCTTTTAAAAGAAGAGAACTAGAATACTAAATTTGTGCTGTTATCAGAGGTACCAACAGAATGACAACAATAATTACTCTGTAATTACTTTAATGTCACTCCTTAGGTAAGAGAAAGGACTGCAGTGCTAGACAGCCAAAGATGAAATAGCATTAGTTAGGCTCTTACACAAAAGTAGGTCTCATTAAGTAAATCTTTCCCTCTTTGACAGAAATACAGGTATAGGTTTCTAGGTTAGTACTACATAATATTCCAACTCAAACAACAACACCATATAGAACATAAAATAAATAGATTATTGGCTAGATGATGAACAAGTACTTATGTGCTGTATCCGTATTAACAGAATTTACTTCTACCTTTTTCTTCTGCAATTGACCAGTTTCCAATTCCTTCTACACTACAGAGTAACTGAAAAATTAGTGTTGTACAAGAAAAAAAAGGTCAAAAAACCCCACAAAAGAACACTACACAAAGCTACATAACTTTTTAATTTTTAAAATCAAGTTACTTAATACTCAAAAGTAGAATATGCTTTCTAACACTGACATTAAGAAAAGCAATAATTACATCTGTTATATTTTTTCTTTTTTTTAAAGAAACAAGACCATAAAAGTAGCATAGCTCTGATAGCTTCCAGCTCTGTACCACTACTGCTATTAAATAGAAAGGGTTTATTTTACAAACTCAAAAGAAGTGTTATTCAGTTCATTCAGTTGCCAAGCAGACAAAAACCTCCTGCTAGCCTTCAGTTCACACATCACCTCTCACCTTTTTTCCTTCATCTTCTCACCCCCAATAACATTGTTCTCTCTGAGCTTGGACTGCCTTTAAGATGGGACTGCCTTAAGCTGGGAACCATATACCTTAGCAGATTCACAGCTGTGTACTACTTTTTCTAAAAGTGAAGCTGTCTAATTTACTAAGTCTGTAACATCAGAGCACAGGACTGATCAAAAATGACTAAATGTAATCCTTGATTACAGAATGGAGAAGTGAGGAAGAGGAGAAGAGAAGGGATTGTAACTTTTACATTATATTTTTGAGTCACACCTATTCCTCCTGCCTTTGCATTGAGTAGAAGTACTCCTGAATGCGTCTAAATTGCCATAAAAATGTTTAGATAGAAGCACCCTTCCAGTTGCAATACAAAGGTGCTTAGTTAGAGCAAAGATTACATCTGACCCTATCCACTCTCCATGCCCCAAGGTCCAGTGAAGAAATGCAGGTTCTTATAATATTGTTTATTTTACTGTATCAAAACCACTCTTCATGTATATATTTTTCATGAAGACATAAAAGAAGTATTTGGAAACAAATCAGCAAGCATTGACATGGGCATCTATAAGTTCTGGTTGCAAAATTTAAGGTCTTAAAAACAGCTACTTTCAAAGTAGCAACAGTGTAAACTACATTATGATGCTTGTTGTGATAGTGCATTAGGAATCAAATATTTTGTGTAAAGAGGGTTCACCAAATTGCATTCTTGCTATATAAATTTAATGCCAGGCTAATATTCTGTCTTGTAGAAATCATTAGACATCAGGTAAAGGAACAGCTGTGCTTTTTGAGTAGAGACTTGTCTCTTTGGATTACATTTGTATCTGTTTATACACCCTACATTTTTATAGTCTGTGGAGAAAAAAAGCTCGAATATTAGAACGTCTTATTTTATGATTGACTGACTACTTATAGAGCAGGTGGATTCTTAGCTGATTTGTTTAATTTTGAATTTTGAATGTTCTCCTTTTTTAGAACTGGTGAAGCACATTTACTAACTGAAAAAAAAAATCACCTAAGGAACAGAAATACAAGAATGTTATTCACTGATGCTTTACCCAGAAATTAATCATCAGCTTTTTGAATCCTGTCTCTGATATTTGCATAAATCCATATAGGTACAGGCATTTGGACCAACATACAAAATAAGTAGTCACATGCAGGTGTACCATCCCCAATTCTTTCTTCCAGAGCCACTTTGCAGGTGATGTGAGACTAGGACTGCCTGCAATGTAGTGCTCAGAAATAACCTGGAAGAACCATGTGTAAGTGTTGAATTTACAGTAACTTCACAACCTTCTTAAAACCCCACTCCATTCAAAACAGTTGTTGGACTAATGATTTTAAAGCAACAAAGTATGAAATAGATTCACTTAGTTACATTTTGATGCCAGTTTCAATTATTTCCTGCTCACAACAGTCACACTTGGAATAAACTGGATGATGACCTATAACCTGTTCTTTAGATTAGTCATGCTTGTCATTTAAAGGGAAGACTTAATTGTAGTCATCTAAAGGTTGGGCATCTCAGAATAATCTGGCTTAAAATTTAACAAAGTACATAGCTCAGTCTATCACAAGCAGCTAATAATCAATATCCTTCAGGCAGGACTCCCTAATTTTAACCTATGTGTGTATTAGCTGTGTTGCCTACACCAGAAAAGATCTTTCCATTGTAAATGAAAAGACACAAGTATCTCCAAATATCAGTTCATCCTGCTTGTTTTTATGGTGGAATGCATTGCTTTCCAGATGTGCCCACTGTATTTTAATTAGAGCTTGAAAAAGATAAATAACACATAAAAGCTTTAGACATATCTCAATCAGGCAGTTATGATGTGCTTTCCAGTTCCTTTACTCATCTTGATGCAATGTAAAGCAGCAAAATAAGAAAGCAGATGTGCCTTATGGTGCAAGTCTTTCTAGAATGTGTTAGAAGGCCATGTACTTTCATTACAGGTGAGCATTGAATGCAATTTATGTTTGACTATAGCACTGTTCTGTTGTAAAAGCAAGTAAATTCAAAATATATTCATTCTCTTTAGCCCTTAAACTCTTATTCTTTTTTACCAAAGATCTTCTAGCAAGCCTTACTAATCTCATTTCTTGACCTTGACAATGGAAAAAGTTATTTTTCAGAATTCAAGAGTTTTGCTAATCAGCTACTGTCATTTTGTTTTCCACACCAGGTCCCTTTTAGTCAAAGCTATATCCCAGTGTAGTCCTCAAACCTTAATTATTAGAAAGCTCCTGGCTGCAGCTCATCTAATTAACTTTTCCATTGCACTAAAATAAGGTATGGTTTGGGTTCTGTTTTTTGGTTGTTACTGTTTTGGTTTGTGGTTCTTAGCAGGTTTTTTGGTGGGGTGGGTTTGTTTTTTTTTTTGTTTGTTTTTTTTGGTTTTGTTTTTTGTTTTTGTGTTTTTTTGTTTTTTGGGGTTTTTTTTGGTTTAGGAATTGCTTTTGACTGGTGCTTTAAGCTGCTGCACCAGCTGATCTCTTAACTTGTCCTAGTTTTATGAAGTTCTGCAACAAGTTTTCCTTGCTTCTAAAATTTGTAATTTTATTTTTGCTAGATCTTTTTTACCTCATGAATTTCCAGAGTTTTACTTCTGCTGTGTTCTGAGAAAAATAGAAAAGCTGGTATTTATTGTTGTCTGAATCTGAACCTCAGTTGTCATGCTTATAGTGAGGCTGTAGGCCCTATAGTCCCATGCAATTTTTAGATATATGCAAAGATAAGGTGAGACCTCTCATGGAGTCAATTTTTCCCTAATATTAAAGAACAGTGCAGGAATAGCTCTTAAAAATGCTAAGCCTTTTGATTTTTTTTTAAATTAGCAACATCTCTGTATAAAATTTATGACAAAGCTGTCAAGGCTTTCTGGCATTGCAGAAGTGCAATGAGTGAAAATTTAAGTTTAAGAACTTTGCTTTATTTGGATAAAATCAACTGAGTTATCACCATACTGATAAATAAAAGTTAGTTCCCTAGCAGAAGGGCAGTAGTTATTTAAAAATCTTACTTGATGTCTAGCAAGAAAAGAAAAGCTATATCTTTATGAAATTGGAATGTCTTGGATGCTTAATGATTTGTATTTGAAAGCAGCTAAGTTCAAAGTGAAGTTATATTAGTAACTTAGCTATGGTGATTTGGTAATAAAAGCTAATATAAATTCAGTTTAAATGAGTGTAGCTAATAGCAGATAATCTAATGTTTCAGATGTGCTATAGAAATTAGTGGTTTTGGTAGTTTAGGAAGTCTAAAAGGTATGAAGAGGAAAGAAATATACTTCTCTTAAGAAATATGTTTCCCCATAATTTATTAACGTGAAGCTATGTTTTCTGCCAGGGCATTTTAGAGGTAAACAAGAAACCAGACTGGAGCTTTGATTCCTGTAGTTAAATAAATTTAAGATCGCTTCTTCATTTCTACTGAATGAATCCTATAACATCCTCTAATAACCCTAAAGTGAGTAGTCCAGACTGAATGCAGTAAGGAAACAAGTGTTGACTGAGTCGTAGCTAGTCAATGTCTGAACTGAAAGCCAAAACTTTAGAGCTTTAAACATTGGTTCTGGAATGAAGTGGATCAGCCATCACTACACTTTAGGAAGGTAGCCTCATCAGAAAAACAAATTTGTACTCTTTTTTTTTCTTATTTGACTTCCTTTCTGCTATACTAATAGCACATAGGGCAATCGAAACTGTGGAACGTGGGTGCATGTCCCAATGTCTGGGTCCAGCTACGAACTCCAGCTGCATTCCAGCTTCATATGAACAGAGAGCAAACCTTCATCCTTTTCCCCTTCTTGTTTGCGAAAGCGTAGGGAACAGGAGGTGACTTATTTGTGTATCAACCATACAGCCAGTGCTCACAAATTCTGACATGCAGGAATTGTTTTAGAAACTATGAAAACATGCCTTGCAATTTATCAGGTGATAACAAGAAACAAGGACACTCCATGAGAAATAATGACTAAGAACAGACAGAGAAATGGATCAGTAAAATATTAAGAATACTAGCAAACTAAAGAGAGAGCACCCAGTCAGTCTCGTAAAATTAACCAAAGAAATATAGTTGCAAACTCGATTAACTCATCTGCTTTGGGCAAAACTGAAAACAAATATGTTTTAAAAAAATGTTGACATCCTAATTAAGGTACTAATTTTACAATTCATGGTGATAACAAGAATGGAAAACTCTTAGGACTGCTGAACTTGAAACTGTGCTTCATCTGATTATTTGGCATACTTACGTGGAAGAAATAGAGATATTTCTGCTTTTCTCAACTCTGCTTTCTGCTCTATGGCTTGCAGTTCATTCTGTAAGAATCAGCAGTAGTTTAAACAGCTAGTGTGTTGAAACATTTTAGAGTGCAAATTTTTCCAAAATAATTTTAGGCAAATAACCAAAGATCCAGTATTGGGAGTGTAATTGCTTTGACTCTTAGTTTTCAGTGGATGACTCAAAAGATAGGTGGGCTAACCTTTGCCATCTGGATGTGGTATGGAGAGTACTTGAGTCTTCTCTCTCCTTCCATGTCTTTAAATGGGAGCAATGATGGCATAAATTGCAAGTCTAGTAATAGATATGGAAAATTCATAGACTTTTTATGGTGTCATTCAAGATACAAGACTTTATAAAAATGTTTTCCAGGTTTCAACACTAGCAAGATAAAATAGTAGTCTGATAAGAGAGGCCTCTCCATTAGTATCACAACAGCAGTCATCTTGCTGGATTATTTCCCGTGGAAGAAGACTTCTTCCTGTCTTTCCAGAGTTTGAGTTGATGAAGAAATCTGCATGATTAATCTGTTTTCCAAAACCAGTGATATACATGGGGAATTCTTGCTGAAACACACAATCCTTCTTGCAACTGTATTCGGCTTCTCACACCTTATATATATATACATACTTTCGTAAATGTCACTTTACATATATATGAAATGATTCAGCTATGTCACCAAAAAGTCTTGTGATCTGGACTCTGTAGTCCCATATAGAGGTGTAAAGACCAAATTCTCCTCAGCATCGTTTTTTGCAACTATTGCTCCATTTGGAGGGGAGATAATGAGTTCATCTAACTATGCCCCCCCTGTCAGAGGCATGAGAGAAAACCACAAAATCATAAAACCATGAATGTTTTCAGCTCCATATATTCTCCTGTATTCTGTTCATAACATATTCTCCAGGATTTTGTTCTTTTTTCAGCTTTAATATTAAATTAAATGTTTTAAGTGATAACCTGAGGTGTTACTGGCTCAAGATCTGACTGGAGACAAACCCTTCTATTGCAAAAGTACTGAAAGAACTGACAGCCTTTGCTAGGAGTGGATGGTCTTCTGACAGAAGGACAGAGTTTTTACCCAAACATAACTGATGAGCATCACTTGAGATGCCCTAGTGAATTCGGGATGTGTTTGATATTCCATACAGAGGACCTGCAGATACGACACAAGTCCTGTGAGGGACCTGCACCTTTGGTGCCTTTGTATAAGGCCACTGAATCAGACCCTTGTTGACCATTGAAATGAATACATGCTGGCGGTGAGGAGAAGCAAGACGCAACAACTCAATATGAGTGATAAGCAAGCTTCTATTTTATTCGTCTTACACACCGCTTATATATCTACAGTGTTAATTATGCCTACAAGTCATAACAGCATTGGCTAGTTCTACACAGCTACATTTGCATTCTCCTCCTACCTATGGTTCTTGTTCTCAGGGATGCTTCTCATTCCACAAGTCACTTTATCAGTACTTTCCCAGCGCTCAAGGGCAGTGTGTTTTTCAGTTTAAATCACGTACATGTGAGGCCTACACTTTGCTTTGCTCGCACAATGCCTCCAAAGATCTGAGGCCTTGCTCTTGGAGCCATTCTGCAACAAATACATGTTCCAGATAGATCTCAAGTCAGTGGACATGACATGGCAGAATTCTGTCATAAACAATCTCTGGAAATTCTTTCTGGAGTCAACAGATCATTCAGCATATGTCAGAGATAGGGAAGCTGAAGTATGGTTGAGTGGCTGGCATTGAGATAACTGTGCTTCAGGTGATTCTTGCTCCAGCTCTTATCCGAAGGATGATGGAAGACTGCGAGATAAGAGCACTTAATAATGTGACTGGATCTATGAACCATATTCTGTGCAGGTTGCTCCATAGTTGAGAGAAAACTGCAATTTGCTAATGAAGTCCCAGAGCAGGCTGCTTTAATGGATTTGGGTGAAGGTTAGACTATTTGGATACGGAGATGATATGATGATGACGATGAATGATCTCATGATAATCCTTTGTGGAGAATCTCTTTATCTAGTCCCAGGCAAGGTTAACACAGAGTTTCTGAGACTGCTGTGTCTGTGTGAAACTAGTCACTTCAGCATTGTTCATGGTGGGATTTAGTAGTCCAATAGCAGTTTACTCAAGATCTAGATTTCGTGGGCTGAAAATCTCAATCTGATAAATTTACCACAGCTCAAATTGTGCAACAATTGTCAAGGAATGCAAAGAAGAGGGAACCACTGACTTCTCACTCCATATCCCCACAAAACTTAGGGTTGAATTTGGTCATGTGGATACATGTGCTGTGTCTACTCTGCCTGCTGAGTCAGGAAGATCAGTGCAAGCCATGCATCTTGCAATTGCTGCAAGCCAGCCCCTTCCTGGCTTGGCAATTATCTGCATTGCTCTTTAACCCAGATAAACAGCATGGAGTCCAGCACAGGGATAAAGTTTAAACCATCCCTCTGCACTTTTAAAATACATCCATATTTTAAGGGAGATCCTGCTGAAAGACTTGAAAAGTACACAACTAACCACTTAGTAAAAGAATTAATATTACTTACATACTTGTTGCTTCTTTGACTGACCTCGATGGTTTCAGGAAAGTAATATAGAAGTCTGCATTAAAACTTCAGAAACCTTTGAAAAGCTGTTCTGTCCACAGCTACATAGAGCTTTCCAAAGGAGTTTGTCTTACAGGCAGTCACTTCAGAGATAGGAACAGCATATGCTATCCCAGAAAGTTAATGGAGAAGGGCACCTGCTCTGTTTGTGAGTCAGAGGTTGCTCCCTGGAGAATACTTGCTGAATGAGTGTTTAGATATTAAGTGCGAACAGAATTGGTAAAAAATTTTTACTGAAGAAACAAACTCTTGTCCAAAATAACCACTTACTTTCTTGAAATTACTAAGTGCAGTTAGGACATTAATGACTAGATTAATAGGCAGTATTCGGAATACTCCTGGAAGCATACCAAGTATTGGATATACAATTACACATTCAGTTAGAGAGCTGTCAGACTATATGGGCATTTCAAACAGGAGGGCAAGGAGTGCTTTCAGCTCTACATGTTACGTTAAGAGCAAAGAGACTATAGGAAACTACTAAAAATAGTGTTGTTTTGCAATGTGCTTATTCTGTGTGCCCCACTTGGAAGGCAGAAGTAACACCAGATAGCTGGAAGCCAGCTGGGAGAAAATAGCTATTTCTTCATAAGAACGTAAATGGGAAACAATAGGGAGGCTGATGTCAGTGTCTGTGAAAGTAACACCTTTTGAGTCCAGTTGTGGTTTAGTTCAGCTTTAGCTCTGTTCAGAACCTGAACCTAAATTAGGTATTTAATTTAGAGGGTACGTGAAGATTATGGGTTGAAGCACAGTAGGTAGCTTTTCTTTCTGTAGTGGGGAATCAGATGTTGACTCTCTACTTCTGTTTTGGTCTAAACTTCAGAAATCAAATAACATTTCAAGATCTTTTATAAGTTATTAGGTTGTAATATTTTTTTTTTTAAATCTGTCCTATAATAAAAAGGACATTAGATATGTCCTACAAGTTTTCTTTTTTCATTGGGATATAAACTTATTTAGGACAAGTTTTCAGGGTGGTAGGGTCTTTGGAGTGTCCTTTTCCCATTTTCCTTTGGGATTCATTAATTCACTGCTGCTAAGTGTATCTTTCTCATGACTGGATTCCTGGGTAGTACCTCCAAGAAAGACAAATAAACAACCATTGTCACTTTTTTTTTTTCCTTTCAAGAATAGGTCATATTTTTTTTTACAGTTCTCTACAGCTTTGTTTCCTGAGAGAGCTGTCAGGTAGATATCATGTTCTATTATGCCTACTACATATTTTTCTTGTGAAAGTGACATCCCTTAGCCATAGAAAAATCTCAGCTTTTGCTCTTGAAAGATGACTGGGAAGAGATTGTTATGCTAAAAATTGCATTAGATTTAAAACCAGTGAATATGATGGAATAAATTTCATGGGGTAGTTCAAAGTAGTTCACATCAACTTATTATTCAGTTTCTTTTCAGAATAAATGTAATTAAATTTTTATGTTACCTTGAGAATAAATCAAATGCAAACCAGAATATTTTTAAGGTGAAATGAGCCTTGGTGAATATAGGTTCCAGTATCATTTTAATTTGCTGTTTGTACACACATCTGCCTGTTGGCTTTCCTGCTACAGACTTTAGGGACATATTTGCCTTGGAAAGAAGAGACAAATTCAGCTACCATCTGGAAACAAGCTGTGAGAAAGCACTTTCTCCACAAAAAAAAAAAAAAAAAACAAAAAAAAAAAAAAAAAAAAAAAAAAAAAAAAAAAAAAAAAAAAAAAAAAAAAAAAAAAAAAGGAAACAGGAGGTCAACTGATTGCAAAAACCACATCAAGAACTCTTACTTAAATAGAAAAGAAAGTGAAATTTTTGTATGAGAGAGGATTGCAGAATGAGATGTAGAGATGTTTGTCCAGCATAATGGGTTTTAACCCATGACACACAGATTTCTGGGGACTTAAATTCCTTCTAAATAATAAAAAACCCAAGGCAATTAAGAAATGCAGGATGATTATTTCCCAGTGAGTTTAAATTGTTCTATATGCTACTGAAAAATGGCTAAGCTTCCAAAAGTAGAAAAGGTTGAAAATGACATCTCTAGTACATTAGCTTGCCATTGTGGGAACATTTGAACTGATCCTGTCTTTGGAGTAGCTGTATTCAGTTACAAGGTCATCCTTTGACTGTGAAGCACTTTTATGAACCAGAAGGCTCTGAGTTTGTTCCAGGTAGGACTGCTGGTTTTAAAATAGAATTCAAAAAAAGAGAAGAAGAGAAAAAAGATGAGGATTATAATAGAATCTAAGAAATTTCTAACATTAGCTCTTCACTAAATACTTGTGGAGCCTTTATAAGATTTTGAAAACTTTGAGAAAACATAAACAGTAATTTATCTGTGTTCTTTTACATCTGTGGTGAAATAAAAGAGGGCTGCAGAGTGATCTTCAGCATGGTATTTAAATGTTAGCCCAGTTGCTGTCTCTGTGTTGTGTTTCCTCCATCTCAGACATACCTGTTTGTCAAGGGGCCAGCACTAAACAGTGCAGATTCAAGGTGGTTAGTGCCATTTGCCCTTGGCTTCCCATCACTGTAGATAGGTGAACAGTATGGGCCAAGTTATTGTTTAAATGTATTTATTTAAATGCTCTTAACAGCAGAGTTAAATGCTCTTCTGTTAGTGACCAGGCCAAATAAATCATATATATTTTGTGGCTTCTTTTATGGTTTCCCTTATCGTCCTACCCACTTGCAGTAAAATGTATTTAGCAGACTGAAAGTTTACAGAGCAGCAGAGAGTGCCTGAGAAAGCTTTTATTTGAAAGTAAGCACCAGCGGGCTCTTCCGCAGAGAACTCTGCTGGGCTCGTGTTTTTCTTTCATAGAATAACCTAATGATTAGCACAGTTGCCAAGGAAATAAAAGACCCATATTCCATTACCTCCTCTAGCTGAAAGAGCTGTAAACCAAAACTTCCTGGGAGAATATATCAAAAGACTGGATATTGGAATAGTCTTCAGATCTATCTTTTTTTCCCTGACTTCCTTTATCTCAAAAGCCACGTAAAAATAGCAGAAGGATATTTAACTTTGAAGCCTAAGGTGTAAGGCACCCTCTGGTATGGCAGCATACCAGAGATCAAGTCATAAGATAGTTTCTGTATTTTCTGAAATGAGTGTTTCACTGAAACTGCGTGTCTCACCAATAGAAATGCCATTTTGTGGATTTTTAAATTTTTTTTCCTACAATATATTAAACCTACTAAAACAGTTTAGCTAACTAAAAAATTATTCTTTGGGTTTTGCATTTATGGCTCAAGCATCAGAATCCCATGATGTATCATACCCTTTGCTGTGACAGTCTCTTGATTTCTTCCTCTTTGTCTCATGTCTTGTGTAAAAACGGAGGAGAACTTTGGTGGATCTCAGTCACTTTGGGAAGTCAACTCCTGTTCTCAGAGTTCCAAAAGCTCTGGGCTTCCTCACATAAAATTCACTACTATCATGAAGAGTTACATAATGTCACAGAATATCACAGCCTTTTCAACCTTTGTCTTAATTTTGAAGCTGCAGACAGTCCAGGACTCTGTAACTTGGGTCCAAAATAGATAAGAGTCTGGGTGAGTAATATCTACCCTATACTATATGCCAACAGTTATGAAGAAAATTGTCTGGTAACTAGAAAAGACAATACTGATGAAGCTGCAATATTAACAGTTAAAAATAACATGTTTTCAGAGTGTTTTCATAATCCAAATAACTATGAACGATGGGAGTGAAATGTTTGTGACAAACTTTACTTAATTACAGTCCACTTCTATTCAAATGCACAATATGCCCTAGACTTTAGTGAGTTTTAATTAAACAGAACATCTAAAGATTGCAGTGACTGGTTTTGAGAAAATTTCATGAAGGAATGCTGCTTTTGAGAAGGCTTTTTCCTTTCTATACTTTCAAGAGCACAAAATGCAAACTTGTTTGTAAGTAAAATGGCAGATCTTTGCCCTTTTGGAGGATAACATTTGAATCAAGAAAATGGCTGCCTTTCCTAAAATAATTGTTGTGTCTTTCCCATTTCGTACAAAAGAACACAAAAATTCCTGAAGAATAGGTTCTTCAGTGTATTTATTGTCTGGAAGATATTTTTTCCTCCATCTGTGTAAAAGAAGAAACTAAATATCGGAAGAGAGAAAGAAAATGGTATCATCAGTAGTATTTAGATATTTCAATAATACACTAGACTTTGGTGAATTTTAGCACCCTGGAAAGTTTCAACAATCTGATCTTCTCTTGTTAATATAATGAAGAATAGGGGAAAATGTAGAATTGGGTTATATGTTTCTTAGGGCACCCATTTGGAATAATTTTTTGTCTGCAAAAAACCACTGCCTGCATTTCCTTTCCTCACAGAAACTGTTAAGCTCAGAGTGAGCATTGCTATGGTGATAACGTATTGACTTTTTCTCACAGAGCAAGGAAATGGAATCCCTCCTATGTCTGAAAAAGATGCATTTTTTTATTGCTTACCTGTGACTGGTGCCTTCAGTCCCTGCCAGGAAAGGCTTCCAGAAACAATGATAATTATATTTTTGTTTTCAACCCAACAGAAGTTACATCACAAGCAAAGAAAACAGTATTACTAACAATTTTAAATATTAAGGCCAAGAATAGCTGTGAATAATGAAGCAGTAGAAAATATCACTTAAGTTTTCAGGTTCCACTGTGAGTCATTGTTCAGAAATAAAAAAAGAAAAAAGAATAAATCAGTTTATGATACAGATAGTTCATTTTGATCTCAGGAGAAAATTACTTTGAAAAAGACTAATGTAGCAGGGCAGAGGCATCCCTTGTGTAAATGGGAACTCAGCTGCTCTCCACCTTCCTCATCAGGCATGTTTCCATCTCATATCAAAGTAATGAAAAACCACTATGACACAGAGAGAACTAGGATATGTGTGTTTGCCACAAATATGTTCTTGGAAGCTGTGTAGCAATACTTTGTGGGCTTTTTTATTTTTTCTTATCTTTGCCAAAGCCCGAGAGACACTTTTGTGCTATACGGGAGAGGGGATGTGCAAATTGTCAACTCAGTGGCTATAGAGATTGGTGTTTCTGCTCCTGACTCTTCCCTCTCTAAACCTACGGCTGAAAAATTACTTACTATAAAGGAAGAACACCCTGCAAAAAACAAAAACAAAAGAAAATTTTAAAAGGACAAAGTTGTTTGAAAATTTTACTACTTTAATCTTTTTTAATTGCCTCAGAAACTGATCTACCTGTAGTTTAGACTTATTCCAGTCTTTTGTGAAATGATTTGCCAATTTGCTATTTGTTGAATAGTGAGAGGAAAGAAATATTACTTGTTCCTGCTAATTTCTAGTAAAGTGATACTAGTGGTCTTCTTGATGTTATCAAAGACAGATAAAATACAATAGTGTATAATTAGATTGACTGTTTAGAATTAAAGTTTGACATTTTTTAGAGTATTCTAACTCTTTAGACAATTTTGAAAAGTCTAGATGGGCTTTTATATGATTATGACATGATTATGGAGGATATGAACCAAGGATATTTTAAAAATGCAGAAAATCGTTCAGATGGCAGCTCTTTATCAAGTTTCTCTCACCTGGAAAGGGAAGAATAGATAAGAAGTGGTGATCTCATATCAGTCTATTTCAATCTAATATAAAATATGATTCAGAATATTTCTCATATGATTTCCTTAGAAACTGTATGAGAGTAGAAGATTGAAGGAATAAACCACTGTAGAGTTTGCTTCTACATCTTAAATAAAAAAAAATTCTGAAGATCATTTTATTGAAACTAAAGCTCTATTTGAATTTAATTTTGGTTTGCAACCAATAGTACGTTTAGACATTAATTCTTTAGAAATAAACGTGAAAGTATTAATATTTGAATTTAACATGAACTCATTACAATACAACATAGATTATACTTTCAAATAACTTTCAAAGCACTGACATTTCTTCATAAATACTCATTAAACAATTTCTACACACAGTCAAACCCTAATTCCCCAAATTTAACATTTGAGGCAGAGAAGAATTCAATGAAAAACTACTTAGCAGTAGTCATGATCATGGAAGCATCAATAGTATTAGAAAATGTAAGATAAATCAACCTTTTTAATTTATCAGAACAAATCCGATTCTAGTGTAAGCATTTTAAAACGCACTGTCAACCCATTTATAAGAAGGGCCCAAGTGAAGACCTAGGAAACTACAAGCCCATTAGTCTTACTTCAGTTTTGGGGAAAATAATGGAATTAGTCCTCCTAGAAACGACTACTCTCCAAATGAAGCAGGTGATTGGTAAAAATCAGCACAGATTTACCAAAGGTGAATCATGCCAGATTAACCTGAACACCTTCTACAATAACGTAATATCTGTCAGCGTGGGGAGAGCACTGGATGTTGTTTACGTGGACTTCAGCACGGCATTTGACACTGTTTCCCGCAGTTTTCTCTTAGACAAACTGGCAAGATACAGATTGGATGTGTGATCTGTGGGATATGTAGGAAAGTGGCTGACAGGCTGCACTCAGAGGGTGGTGATCAATGCTTTTACTCAGGCTGGCAGGCTGTTACAAGCAGGGTCCCTTAGGAATCAATACTGGGCTCCAGGCTGGTAAACATCTTCATAAATTATCTGGATGAAAGGATTGAAAACATTCTGATCAAGTTTGCTGATGACTGGGTGGTGAGGTGGGCTTGTCAGAAGGGAGAGCCCTCTGTCCGAGAGACACAGACAAGCAGGAAGAGTGAGCAAGAAATGTATGAAGTCTAACAAAGGCAAGTGAAAGGTCCTGCACCTGGAAAAACATAACCAAAAAGCCCAGTGCAGGCTGGGATCTGTGTGGCTGGGAGCAACATTTCTGAGAGACCTTGGGGTCCTGGTGAAAAATCTGAACATGAGTCAAGCTGCAGCGACAAAAGAAAATCAGGTCCTGGGCTGCATCCATGAGGGCTTCACTAGCAGAGATAAATGTGTGGTCACCCACTGTATTCAGCATGTATTAGGCCATGCCAGGAGTACTGTGTCCAGATCTTGTATCCACCATTCAAGAAAGATGTGGAAAGACTGGAAATGGTCCAAATAATGGCCAGGAAGAAGATCAAAAGCCTGGAGAAACTGTCTTGTTGGGAAAGACTGAAGCAGTTAGGTCTTTTCACTCTAGAGAAGAGAAGGCATAGGAGGGACCTCATCACAGTATTCCACAAGCTAAAGAGGGGCTACAAGAGGACAGAGTCTCTCTTTGCACTAGGAGCCCCATGGAGAAGACAAGGCACAGTGGGTACAAGTTGCACCAGGAGAGATTTCATCTTGACATGAGAAGGAAATGTTTACAGTGAGACCAGTCAGTCACTGGAACAATCTCCACAGGGATGCAGTAGAGTCCTTATCATAGGAGGTTTTTTTCAAGATACAATGTGACAGGATTCTAGACAATCTCATCTGAGCTCCCTTTCCCATGAAAGGCTGGATCAGATAATATTTCATGGTCCCTTCCTGAAGACTGTGACAGCCTGCTTATTTAGTTGTCTTGTATACATATCAAGTCAAATTATTTCCAGGTATCTTGTAATTGATAGTATGTTTCTGTGAGAAATTGAAATGCTGTTTTAATTAGATGGTCAAATGAACATCTGAAGTAGTCAGCTGCAGAGTGAGGATTATAAATTCATTCCTTCCTTTGTTTTGTTTTGTGTTGAACATTTAAATTTATATTCAATAAGTGAAGAGACTCTGGAGTTCAGAATAAGTGTTTAACATTAGATGCACAACTAATTGAAACAGCTACTAAAATATTTTTGTGACCTAGTTTGGGGAAGAAGTAGAATATTTCCACATTTTATGGTAGGACAGACATGAGTCTAATATAACAAGTGAATTATTTTTATTGGCTCATCTGTAGTAATTCTGTGTCACAAAATTCTTGGTCAAGGACACAGAATCTTGTCATTCTGATGGATGCTATAAATCATGAAATCTCACTGAACTCAATGTATTAGAAACCATAATCTCTCCTGAGAGAAAGGCATTGCCTGGTAATATGAGCTTTTTATCATGAATCAGAAATATCTTTGTTTTGCCTTACTGGACTTCGCTTTCCACTTAGTCAGTGTGGGATCTATCATGAATCAAAAATGGAGCATTTGTCAGCAATGCAATGATGCTTTTCCTTTTAAAGTGTAGTGGTATGTAATAGTAGGAGCAGCATGTCCTGTGTTGGTCACTAAAACTTAGATGAACTGCAAAGTATTCAGAGGAAATCAAAAGAATGGTAAGGGGGTAAGTAGAAATGTTTAACTACAAAGAAAAGTTGAAGAGCTTACTGATACCACTGTGAGACCACTGTCGGTTGTCTTTGAATGCTCATGGTGATTGAAGGAGGTCCCTGATGACTGGGAAAAAGCAGACGTTCCATGCTTTTCAGAAAGGGCAGGAAGAATGATAAAGTGAACAACAGATCACTCAGTCTCCCTTCAGTCTCTCAGAGGATTACAGAGAAAGACCTTATGGAAATTGTTTTCAAGCATGTGAAGGACAAGAATGTGTTTGGGAATAGACAGCATGGATTTACCCAGGCCAAAGTATGCTTGACTGATTGCCTTCTTAGATGCTAGTGACTCTCTGTATGGACTGGAGGGAGTGGTCTACATCATTTGCTTTGGAACAAGCAAGGCCTTTGACAATAGTCTCCCATAACAAATATAGCCTAGAAGAAGAGATGAAGGCTGGATGGAATACAAACTGGGTGAAAAACTGTCTGAAACTTCAGGCTTTATGGTAGTGGTCAACAAATTGAAGTCTACCTGGCAGTGGTATTCCTCAGTATTGTGATTTAACCCTAGCTGGCAACTCAGCCCCACACAGCCGCTTGCTCGCTCCACCAGTGTTGCGATGCTGGAGAGAACTGGACAGGTAAAAGTGAGAAAACTCATGGACTGAGCTAAAGGCAGTTAAATAGGGAAAGCGAAAAACTGCACATGCAAGCAAAACACAACAAAGAATTCATTCACCACCTCCTGTGGACGGGCAGGTGTTCAGCCATCCCCAGGAAAGCAAGGCCCCATTATGCATTATGGTGACTTGGGAAGACAAACAATTACTTCAAACATCCCCTACTTCCTTCTCCTTCCCCCAGTTTTATATGCTGAGCATGACACTGTATGGTGTGGGGTATCCTTTCAGTCAGCTGGGATCAACCGTCCCAGCTGTGTCCTCTCCCAGCTTCTTGTGCACCCCCAGCCTCCTCAGTGGTGGTGTGCACGGTGAGGAGCAGAAAAAACCTTGACACTCTGTAAGCGCTGCTCAGCAGTAACTGAAACATCCCTGTGTTATCAACACTGTTTCCATCAGAAATCCAAAACATAAGCCCATATTAGCTACAACGAAGAAAATCACCCCAGCCAAAACCAGCACAATCAGGTGCCAGTATTGGCATTGAGTCTACTTAATACTTTCATGAGAAGAACCTCGTGGAGTTTAGCAAAAGCAAATGCAAAGCCCTGCATCTGAGACAGAACAAATGCGTGCAGTGATACAGGCTGCTGAGATGGCAGCAGTGCGGAAAAGGATTTGTTGGTGGGCAACAAATTGAACATGGATCACCAGATTAGAGTGTAGGTAGTAGGTTAAAACTGTCAAAGAAAGTATTTATTCCACTTTACCTGGCATTGTGAAGGTCACACCTGGTATATTGTGTCCAGCTCTGCATGCCCCAGCACTAAAGTTAGTACAGCAAAGTGTCATTAAGAGGATTGAATGACTGGAGCATAAATTGTATGAGACTCATTGAACTGGATTTCTTTGATTTGGAGTACAGAAAGTTAAAAGGGGGTTAAATTTCTGTCTTCAGTGACCCAAAAGTGCCTTCTAAAGCCAGGCTCTTGTCAGAGGTGAACAGCAAAAAGACAAGAGGTATTATTTGCCACAGGTTGCAATAAAGAAAATTGTAACTGCATATAAGGAACAAAATTTCAGGCTGAAAATTGTTAGGCACTTGAATAGATTGCCAAGAAACATAATGAAATTTCCATCCTTGGAAGTTTCCCTGAACAACCCTATATAACTTTGATGTTCACTCTGCTGTTAACACTTCTAGAAAGACAAATTGGTCAATATGTTTTTGGTTAAAAAAATAAAATCTGATCTTCCCTAGGAGCACAAGAAAGATCTTTGAGGTTCCTTTCAGAACTTCACTTCTATGAATCTTTTAAGGCTAGCCCTACAAAAAATAAATTGTGTTTCACAGCAGCTAGATGTTGGGTTCCTTGATAAATATTGAAATTTATGCCTGTGAATAAGGCATAGGGAATAAGGCTTTGTCTGGAGCTCTGGAGTATCCAGGCACCTAAAAACTGGAGTCAAAAAAGATAGTATGTGAATGCACACTGTGAAATGTAAGCAAACATAAATGTATACATAACAGATATTTCAGTTTTTAAGTTTGAGGAATTTGTTCAGCCTTGTCTGAACAAATGTGATATGGTCAGTTTCTGCCCATACTAGGGACCTATAGCAAAGTCGTGTGCATGTGTAAATATTACAGAGCACAGGTAGAAACTAGATATTGAGATGTTCTCTCTTGGTCTTTTATTTTTTTTAATCAGCTGCTCAATTGTTGGTATACTCAGCAAGGTTACATGAGATGCTGTGAGAATTAATGCCAAGTCAGCATTTCTTAAGTGCTTTGAAGATAAAAGGCAATATAAAGCACTAATTTTCAGTACTAATTAGCATCCCACCAAACATGACTCACTGACTGGTTTTTCAAGTCTTTAAAGGGTTGTCAGCAATCTTCTGGAAAGCTTGAAGATTTTTTTCTCACAGACAGAAAGTGAGCGCCGGAAAGTGTTGATGTAAAGCCAGTGAACTGCTCTGGGTTTATCTGACTCCTATCAGAGTAAATTCTGTCTCAGGTGAATCAGAGGCTGACCTTTAATTTGGGACCATTCTCCAAACCATGTAGGCAATCATTAAACAAATGTAATGGGGTCAGACTCATAACTTATACACTTCTATGAAATTAAATATTCTCTTTCCCAGGATCTATACCCCGTGAGTCTGCTTAGTAGATACAATTGACTCCCTGGCTTCTATCCCTGAGGATATTTTTGAGATGGTAATATTGAACCTAATCCTATGCAAGTCCAGTTGCATAAGAGAGTCCTGACTCTTTTTTATCCTAGATTTTTTATGCAGCTAAGGTAGGATACAACCTGTCTTAAATTTAGGGATGTTGTCTGTGTGTGAACTAGGTGTCTTAGATCTAATTATACTGTATCTAGAGCCAGGTAAGATTGATAGCTATCCAGAGCTGGAGATGTATTCAGAAGATGAAATGTGGGTGTCCACCCCAGGATGAGATCAATGGCTTTCTCGAGTCCAGTGACTGAACCAATTATCTCTCTGTTAAAGTAATAGAAGCCCTCACACTTCTTGTAAATGTAGAACATCTACATTATAGAAACACGCTTGAGCAGGTTGAATGCCATCTGTGTCTATCAGGCAAGTTTATGTTAAATGTCCCCATTGGCCTAATCAATTACATTTGAACTGAGCAAGCCTAAGACACGTGAGAAGAATTAATCCCTTCTCGAAATGTGATAGAAGGATCTTAATGAGACAGACAGTTGTTAGTTATGCTTACTGTTTTGTCAGAGTGTGCCATGTGATGTTACCCTTCCACATTAGAGCATTTGGGAAGAAGCAGCTGGTTGGCTGGAATACCATCCTTTCCCTGAGGGATTCAAATCTGTATCTCTAGAGAGTCAGGCTAAACAGCGGATGGTCTGTTTTGAGACCAGATGCTTTCCATCTCATTTCCCAAAGAGGTGCCAGCTACTGCAGCAAGAACTTGAAGTTTATTACACCATAAAAAGGTAATTGAGTTTCTTCCTGGGCAAACCATATAACCATTACATCGTCTTATAGGAAATATCATTCCATTTTGTGAGGAACCAGATCCCATCATTTATCACTGGGAGGTATTTTTATCAATTAGCTATTCCCTGATACAACATTTGATAGCCTGACGCTTCCACTGACCTATTTCAAAAGACCGGAATTGCCACACCTGCATTTTGTGCCTGCACTTAGCTTTCACTGCCTTGGAGAGCTTGTCATGGACAAAGGCAGAGGACAGCTTAATTGCTGGTCACAGTCTGACTTGGGCCAAATCACTTGGCTTTTTAAGACTCTTGCTCTTTTAGGAATGCATTTGAATTCAGAACATGTGGGGAGCATGCAGAGTTTAAACAGTTATGCAGAAACTGAAGGAAGATTATAAGAATCTCAGATTTGGATTTATATGTACAAGTATATATGCAAGTGCTTTTTAGGCCTCTGCCCAAGATGTTATCGTAACTACTAAAAATAATTCATGACGCGTCTGTAGGCACAGTTTTAAATTACAGCTGCTTCTCATTCATAAACATTCACGTGTGCGTGTGTGTGTGTGTGTGCGTGTTTGGGATAAATACATTCTTCAAACCTTTATTGATTTCTGGGATGAACAGATCTGACACTAAGAGGAGACAGAGCTGCTAACTTCTGCAAGCTTCCAAGATTTAATGTACTTTCTATAATCCTTGAGAGTATGAAAAGACCAGCCTTAGACTATTAATTATCAGCATTAACACATAAGATATAAATTAAAAATCACAGAATCACAGATTAGGTCATGTTGGAAGGGACCACAGCAGGTCATCTGGTCCAAGCTCCATGCTCAACCAGGGTTATTCTAGAGCACAAAACATAAAACTTGCGATATAAATCAGAACATACATTTCCTTAGACAAATGGTTTTCTAGAAAAGTAAAATTTTTGGCATTGTTCCTGAAGAAGAAAATGGAAAAACCCCAGATTTACTGTAATAGGAGAAGTTCAAAAAACAGCTTCCACTGTTAAGACTCTAGAGGCTTTGAAAGGAAATGCTGTTACAGGCAAAGGCTGTAGGCAATAAACATTGTTGTTTAGTTAGAGGTCTTAGGTGCTTTTAGGCATCTGTGCCTATGAGCAGTGTACAAGAAATTTGGGCTACTGACCTGGACATCATGTGCTTGGAAAGGAAGGAATTTGGAGCTTCAGAATAGGAATCAGTGTATCTGACTTCATGGAGCATGTTGCTCCATGAAATTCTGCCCTTCTCTGAAGCTCTGGTGCTTTCACAGGCTGCATAGAAATGTCTTCTTATGCTACAAGTGCACAGTCTTGAATTCCATGTAAGAGACTGTGTATGTGTCACAGTGTCCTGTGCAGGGCCATGAGTTGGAATCAATAATCCTTGGGGGTCTCTCCAACTCACGATAGTCTATGATACCTATTTTTTCTAACAATCAAGTAAGTCAGTTTTATTTAAAAACAGGTGTAGGCTGAATTGTTTTAGTCTTTTATATTTTAACCCATAATTTGAGATTATATCGAAGACTAGATGAAACAGGAAAAGTTAAGTTGGATGGATTTATCTTCATAGCTTAATTAGGTTTTTTTTTTAATAGGAGGCAAAATATATACATATATTGGTTTTGTGATGGCCACCGAAATGAAAACCAAATGCCACAGTACCAGCTTTGTTGTCACATTTGCACAGTTTCTGTAACCCACATTCATGCACTTGCTTACAAGTTACTGAGGGGATTATTGGGATTTTTCTGTTTGTTTTTGTGTATTTGTTTGTTTTGTTTGTGTATTTCGTTTTGTGTTTGTTTTGGTTTTGTTGGTTGTTTTGTGGGGCAGTATATTTTATGATCCTGTTTTATCATAGTTTTGAGCATACGTGTCACGTCTGAGAGGCTAATCAAAGAAGGATGAGTGCAGAAGACATTTAATTTACACAACTTCTGATGGTCCAAGCGTTCATCTAGATTCCTGACAGACTTTTCTGGGAACTGTCTGGATCTGCATTCATATTCCAGTTTGGGATGCTGATGGAACTTGAACAAGATTAAAATATCAGTTGAGAAAATGGAAAGGTAAATAAACTACTTGAAAATATAAAATATAGTTTGTTGAATGGAACAGATGGAATGATCCTCCCATTGTCAGTGAGGCTGAGTATGATCAAGTATAACATTTAGGGGCAAAAATAATGATGTCAAAGGATTGTTCATTAGTCATTTGTTTTGAAATAGAAGGTGCTGTGTACTGTGAAAGGCTGCAGTCATCAGAAATGACCTCTTAGTTTATCTGGAAGTGATAACAAGGACTGACCTTATAGCAAACCAAAGCTTCTTTAGAGACATACGGAAGTGAACTGCTAAAGTATTAGTCAAAAAAATCTATGTTATAAGCTAAAAACCAAGCTAGTTGAGATATGAAAGCTAAAATGAATTTTCAATGGAGAATGGGCAACTCATTTACCTTAATTAAAGAATGATAAGATTTGAAATGGGCTTGAATCTTACTGCAAAGGCCTCATAGTACATATAATGTACTGCTATAAAGAGCAAAACAGGATATTTCTTCACGATACAGTGCATTTTTATTTCTTCAGTTTTTTACTTAGAGAAAAAAAATCTCTTCCCCAAGAAATGCATAAAGATGTTATATTGCAAATACATGTTTATATAATTATATATATGCACATAAATATCTCCCACCAGAAAGGAAGGTGAGTCATTTAGATGCTAGTGTTATCACTTCTGA
Source organism: Dasyornis broadbenti (assembly GCA_013397935.1). Classification (NCBI taxonomy): domain Eukaryota; kingdom Metazoa; phylum Chordata; class Aves; order Passeriformes; family Dasyornithidae; genus Dasyornis; species Dasyornis broadbenti. The sequence goes on from VZRN01006453.1 coordinate 743,401, forward strand.
GCAAAAGTTTTAGGCATATATGTCTTAAAGAATCATCATCAGATTTCACTATCTTAGCTGCTACTGCTGTCTCAGATTTCATGTTCACTGACTCACTGATTCAAACCAAGAGCTCCTATTTCTGAGGGGTGACCTCACTGTCGGGATGTCAGGAGGATGGTGGCAAAAGGCGTTTCTTTCAAAGCTCCACTATTTACTTGGCAGAAAATAATTCAAGATTTATTATGCTGCTGAGAAATAAATGAAAGAGTGACTTTGAACTTAGTAAGCTGGTTAGTACCTTGGAAAGCAGAGACTGGTATTCCAGTTACTGAATTACTTACTGGTACTAAAAAGGTATGGGCTGTTTCTTGGTGTTTACGCACATCTAATCATCTTCTGAGCTGGGAGATGGTGCTACTTAAAGAGAAAGCATTGTTTTATTCCCTTATTCAGACTGAAGATGGAGGTATAGAGAGACAACCTACTGTGAATTGAATTAGACGAGTTTGGAAAGTTATTACTGAGCCCTATTAGCAGCAGCGTATTCTCCCAAGGTTTCTTAAAGTGAAACTAAGGTAGGCTAGCTCAAGTAAACTATAATTCAAGTGTGTTTTCATATAGCCTTAAACTAACGGCTGAAGGTGGTATCTTCTTAAAGCATTGGAATTTTTTTCTGTAGGATTGCATATGAAAGTCATCAAAATTTTATTGCATTGTTATCAAACAAGTATTCATAGCAAATAATTAACACCAAAGAGCTCTAAAAAAGACTTATTCAAACATCTCTCCTAACCCAGGTGTTGGAAAATAATCTCATTCTTTGGCTGTACAGCTCATGTATTGAGCAAATTAAGTCTTTTCATTTGGAAAAATATTTCTCCATTTATCACTCAATGTCAGTGTTACATTCATTACAACTGGCTTGGCTGCCTTGGCAACACTAAGGTCAATATACTTTCCTAAATAAAAATATTAACAAGTTCTGTGTAAGTTCCTCATAGGTCACAAAGAGATAAATAATATGCATTGCAAAACTAAATAAAATACAGGAAATTGTAGTTCCATATGATAAGAAACTTCACTGTCATTATGAAATATGTTTAAATGTCAGTGATACTAAATGTTGGGTTCTGAACATGATCAATTCAGAACATTTTGTGCAAACAACATTGGTATTTCAGATTTCATAAAAACCACCTCCAAGAAACAAAAAAATTATTTCTCATAATCCTTCATCAGTCAGAAATGATTAAGGCTGCTGGCTTAGGGTTCCTACATTTTCTTTAAACCAAATGATATAAAAATTAAAAATACATTGGGTATAAATAAAACAGCCTGCTAATTTTAGTGTCAACTCATTTAATAGAATGGAATATGTCCCCTCTTTTCCTCATTGCAGTTCTATTTACTTTCTCTTTTTCCCTTCCTTCCTTGCTTTGTGATTTTTTTTTTCTCCATTATTGTTTCTGACATGTCTCATTTTCCCATTCAGAGTCTATCATTGATGATATATGTCTTCCTGGCAACCCCTCAACTCCAAATGAGTTTTTGAGAGTACATTTTAGTGTTATTTATATTTTTTTAATGCTAGCCTGTTACCCAGTTTTCCCTGTAAAGTCCTGACTTCATTGTTACTCAGTTCAGTTCCAAACTGCCAGCGACCTTGATATGTGCAAAATCAGTTCCTAAAATTGAAAATATAAACAATACCATAGGCAAGCTAGGACACTGAAAAAATACAGAATACAACTTCTCTCTGAGAATAGCAGTGAATGAGTATGGTCAGATAGCACTGGTAGGGAAAAGTGGAAGAAAAACCACAAGCTCAAAACAAAACAGAAGGTGAAATACACATTTCTTATTCTTTGAATCAGTAGAAGGATACACTAAAATGTATGTTTAGTACAACAAGAAAAATTAGTGTAGCCATGAGAGCTAGAGAATAGCAATTTCAATAAAGAAATAAAATATTGTACATCACTCTTTAAAGTATTTCAGTACATTTACATTATTGTGTCCTGTCAACTTGAGCCAGCAGCCACTTGCTCACTCCTCCACCAGCAGGACTGGGGAAAGAATGGGAAGAGCAAAAGTGAGAAAACCCATGGGTTGGGATAAAGAGAGTTTAATACGGAAAGCAAAAGCCACACATGCAAGCAAAGCAAAACAAGGAATTAATTCACTGCTTCCCATGGGCAGGCAGGTGTTCAGCCTTCTCCAGGGGGGCAGGGCCCCATCACACGTAAGGGTCACATGGGGAAACAAACACCATCACTGCAAACATCCCCCCTTTTCCTCCTTCTTTCCCCTGATTTATATACTGAGCATGATGTCACATGGTCTGGAATATCCCTTTGGCCAGTTTGGGTCACCTGTTCTGGCTGTGTCTCCTCCCAACCTCCCAGGCACCCCCGAAGTCCTCACCAGCATGGCAGTACAACAAGCACAAAAGGCCTTGGCTCTGTGCAAGCCTTGCTCAGCAATAACAAAAACATCTCTGTATTATCAGCCCTGTGTTCAGCACAAATCCAAAACAGAGACCCATACCAGACGCTGTGAAGAAAGTTAACTCTACCTGAGCCAAAACCAGCACAAATGCCTAAAGAGACACTTAGAGACTTGAATATTTTATGTATTTCAGAGCTATGAAATTAATTTGGAAGTTTGTCAAGCTGGGCAAAAGTTTGACCTGCTTGAAAGAGTTTGCATGTGAGAATGATGAGAAATCTTGCATAACTTTAATGTTATGTAAAAAGCAAAATTTTCCCCTCTTCAAAATTTAGTTTTTCATTGTGTGTTTAGGGTAACTGATGTTCTACAAGATGTTAGTTCTGATTGGAATACCACCTAAACTGGATGTTTTATCATTAGCATATCTTTTAAAACTTTAATGTGGAAATTAGTTTTCATTTCTATTGCCACCGTTTTCATTAGTCTCATCCTATTCTTCATACTTTCTCACATTTCAAGCCTCAACAAAACGTATGCACGTGTAAACCATACAAGTTAACAAATACTGGAATGTAATAGGTGTTCCTACTTGTTTTCACTTATTTATCCGTGTTCTGAATGGAACTAATTCATAATGCTATCGTAAGTAAGACTCAGATATTTGTGTTCTACAATTTCAAAGATTTGATTTATTTTTAAATTAATACTTTTGTTTTCTCACAATTTGTGGGAATTTGACATATTACTGTTCTTTTCCTGGATAATAGAAAAATAAAGTTGTTGTGCGGAACATAAGCAGAACTCTAAAGAAACCCCCATAAATTAGATAAATATGGTAAACTAGATAAAATTATGAGCAACTCAAGTGCCTGAAAAACACTTACATTCAATGTTTTCCATTTTTTACTAATTTTCTTTTCTTTTCTTTTTCTTTATCTTTTTTTTTATTTTTTTTTTTTTTTTTTTTTTTTTTTTTTTTTTTTTTTTTTTTTTTTTACTTTCTAATTCTCATTTACTGTACGTGCAACTAAGGAGCCCATTCACAGGAATGGGACAAATTGAACCATTGATAGTTAACATAGTCCTGGTTTTGTTTTAGCAATGCAACAGAAGACATTTGATCTTGCATCATCTAATTATATGATAGAATTGCATCAGGTCTGTGCTCTTGTACTTGATTAGGATGAGAACATGAATAAAAGTGTATCAACTTTCAATTCTATTTTTATTTCCACTAACAAACATAGAAGTTGATTGCAATACATTTTTACTTGGATAAAATCGTATGCAACTAGTGGGGTTTTTTTATTTTGAAATGTTATATGTCATAGCAGCATTAGAATAAAAGATCTGCATTTTAATACAGATAACTAGCAACATGTCACTGGCATATTTTCCGGTCACTTTGTTTTTCTAGTGAAAATAGAAATTACTGGTGAGGAAATGGGGGTGACAGCCCCTGAAAATTCATTGGGTTTATAGATCCTTGACTCATAGAAATCAGATATGGAAAGAACTTCCATGGTGAATCATCAATTATTTTATGTTGCAGCAATTTAGTGTGTTAAGTGAAGGAGCTTATAGTTGGCTTCCTTGGGAGAATATTTTGAAGTCTTAGAGATTTCATTGGATTTCATTTTATTTACACATATAATTGCCCATTTTATTTACACATACAATAACAATGAAATTAATAGGAAAAGATTTTTTTGCTACCAAGAACTTTTTAATGATATTGACTTTCATTGTTATTCTTCAGTTTCAACTGTTTTTCTTAATAATTTTTGCAAATTGAGATATGCTCAATTAGTTACCACTTGGTGGGCTTTTTCCTTAACACAAAAAATTATTTAGGCAATTTTTGAGTTTGCATGATCTTTGAAAGAGGCTTGAGGCAGGGGGCAACTTACTGTCATTTCTCAGGGAGCTATATAAAAGGTAAATATATAGAAGTTACTACTTTTGAAATTATTCACTTCCTTTATTTCTATCCTTTCCTAATCTTTTTCCTAATTTTCCTTTCTTTAAAATTTCTTAACAAGTTATCAAGAACTATCTGACTGCTTTTTGGTGTCAATATTTTTAATCTGTATGCAGTTTAAAAGCTGTGACTGTGTAGGTGTCTTATTGTGGATATAGTCAATATGAGCTGAGGCCTGTGAGAAAAGAAATCTGTCTCTTGAATATTTTTATCTTTCTCATATTCATTCTTAAGTTTCTATCTAGTTTTCTTTTTGTGCCCTGCCTAGAACCAGTGCTGTTTTATCTCTTCGCTCTTTTCCCCAACAAAGTTTGCAGATGACAGCATATTGCAGCAGCAGAGACACAAGGAAAATATTGCAATTAGGCTACTGACCTGCTGTTTTAGACTGATACCTATATTGACCTCAACAACTTTGAGAACATGTACCTGGATGACAGAGTAAGAGGTGTAACCTCAAGTAAAATAATTGTGAAATAGTGGAAAATAATTTCTGAGCGTGACTTGAATTAGTGAAAATCTCATGGATGATTGTGCCCACGAGAAAAGTGATCAATTTTAAAAATACAGTAGGAAAAAAGCATTCTTTGAGTTTGAATTACTAACAGAGTAAGCTAATGAAAGGAGTTGGCCAAATAGACTCTCTTAAAGTATGTTTCCAGTCTTATAGTTGAGGAATGACAATTTGTTTAAATGTCGGGATTTTTTCCTTCATTTCTCTTAGCATTACATTAATGGATATGTCTGTCAGAAATCCATTGAAAAGGACAATGGCATATATACATATGCCATATCCCTTTGGAAATATATAATGCAGAAGTCTAACAATGTAAATCTTTGGACCAAGTATTTATGTAATCATCCTAAGACCTTTTGGGAGTTCACTAATGATAACAAGATAATACTCTAAAAATAGAGAATTTAAAGAAATCAGACTGATGAACATCAGCTAAAAATCTGAATATGTTGCCCTGGTAATTCTTAGGAAAAAGTTACAAAAAATCAAGGAATAGCTTTGATCAGAGGGGGAAAAGAGGTACAATCTTGAGGTAAAAGTTCTCGAATAAATCATGTACTAAGAGTAGTTACAATCATAACAGAACAGGGAAGTAAGATCCCACTTGGGGTGTGGAGTACATTTATGCACATCAGATAAAATGAGGAGAATAAATGTGATTAAGAATGGGATGAAACAGTCAGGTGGGTAACATTTTTCAAATTAAGCAGGAAATTGTGCTTTTTCAAGGGAGAAGGGAGAAGACAATGTGCCGGAACCACAGAATACTAGTGGTGGGAAGGCAGATTAATTCATTTACCCAAAGTCCTGGTATTGATAGCCTTATAAGCCCAAGTCATAGGCTGTGAGGATGCTGCCAGGAGTGATTTTAGGCAGGTAAGTGGCTACATAGTTCCTGGAGCAAAAATGAGGGTTCAGCTGGAGTTCCCTTTAGTGCCTACAGGTATTGATAACAGTCCACATAGGTATAGATAAATTGAATAAAAATGTATAGCTGCAGACTTGTAGGCAGGGTGTCTTTGTTTCCATGGCCCATGGGTGATGTTCTTAGGGGGACAACAGAACAGAGGTGAGGTTCATTTCTTTCACTGGAATTTTCACTGAGGTCACACTGAACATGAAGGAACATTCTCAAAACTATGGAAGAGAAGAATTTTAGAATTTAGCAAATGATGGCAGCTTAAGTTTAGACATCAGCCCTAAAGGCAAAAGCTGAAAAGAGGAAAGCTACTATGCCATAATGGTGATAGAAAGGATAATACTGTATTTTAAATGCATTAGGTGTATAATCTAATACAGCAGATTAGATTTAGATTAGTAATGCAAATGATGATCTTGATGTCAGTATACAAGTGAAATAATGATTTAACTTCCATTACAGAAAATTAGTTCACTGGTTTAGAATGTTGCTATAGAAAAGTACAGTTTGATTTTGAATGGAAAATAAAGAATTGCCTTTAATATATATATTAAAAAAAAAAAAGTAAAGGTATTTATGCCTTCAAAATGGTCACAAAACAAGTTGAGCCTAAGTGGTGTCATGGTCTAACCCCAGCTGGCAGCCAAGTCCCACACTATCACTCACTCACTTTCCTCTGGTGGGATGTTGAAGAGAATTGGAAGATAAAAGTGAGAACAGTCATGAGTTTGGATAAAGAGAGTTTAATAGGTAAAGCAAAAGCCACACATGCAAGCAAAGCAAAACCAGGAATTAATGCAGTGCTTCCCATGGGCAGGCAGGTATTCAGCCTTCTCCAGGAGACCAGGGCCCCATCCTGTGTAACGGTAACTTGGGAAGACAAACACCATCGTTCTGAACATGGAACCCTGAGATGAGCTCAGTTGGTCAGAGCACAGTGCTAATAACACCAAGGCCGGGGGTTTGATCCCTGTATGGGCCATTCACTGGAGAGCTGTGCTCGATGGTCCTTGTGGATCCCTTCCAGCTCAGAATATTCTGTGATCTGGAAATATTTACAGAACGTGCCCCCTTTCCTCCTTCTTCCCCTAGCCTTATATACTGAGCATGATGCCATATGTTGTGGGATATCCCTTTGGTCAGCTGGGGTCAGCTGTTCCAGATGTGTCCCCTCCCAAACCCTTGTGCACCTTCCACCTCCTTGCTGATGGTGTGGGTGAGGAACAGAAAAGACCCTGACACTGTGTAAGCACTGCTCAGCAGTAGCTAAAACATCCCTCTGTCATCAGCACCATTGCCATCAGAAATCCAAAACACAGCCCCATATTACTGTGAAGAAGATAAACTCTATCCCCACCCAATCCAACACATTCAGGGACTAATGACTAAGCATTATTTACTATTGTGGTCAGAGTCTCCTGCAGAATATAAGTGTTGGATATTGTGCTTTTTTGAGGGGAAATACCAATTGAAAATAGGAAGGTGGTTTATTTGTCAGTGGAAAACTTTCAGCTCTTTGGTCATCAGTGTCTAAAGAGATAGAATAGATGGATTAAGGTAAGATGATGGACAGTAAGACTTGTTTGACCTTCGTTGTGGACAACTGGAAAGACCTTTCTGAGAAAGTGAAAGTAGATGGAAAAGGGTTAATATAAAATAATGAATTTTAAAGTGCTTTGCTCCTAAGATGGAGGAAGAGACTAATATGAATTGCTTTCAGGAAAGCAGACTTCTATGAACTCAGAGAACTGATAGATAAGAAGCTTGGGAAAGTGAAGTTAAAGGAATAAAGACCACAAAATCTGATAGATTCTTAAAAGCCATTTATGGTTCACAAATACAGAACTGAGTGCAAGGAAAGGCTAGAAAGTATGCTATGCCATGAATTTAACTGGGATATGAACTCTTCAACAACCTCATACGCCAGAAAGGATATCTCAGAATTTATTAAGGGTAAATATAAAAGAACAATATGAAATTGTAGAGACAAAGTCAAAAAAGTATAAAATGGCATGCAGTTATCAGGAGATAAAAAATAGTCTGTAAGCATGCGGGTATTCAGAAGAATATGGCAAGATCTCTACACCAAAGGATAGGATATCCAATAGTGGAATATCTTGAGAACTCTGAGTGTTTAATATCTTTTATTATTATTATTATTCTTCAGTAAAATGCCTAATTGGTTAACACAATTAAGACATGTGGAAATAGAGGTAAGAACTACTGTACTATAAGTGAAAAAAGAGGGAAGAGACTCATGAGTCATTTTCAAATCTGTTCAGCCAAGCAAAATTCCCAGCAGGAGATTCAGCAAACTGAATGAGACCATCTCAAAGCCGTTAGCATTTATTTGTGAGAACTCATGCAGAATGGATGAAGTTCCAAAAGACTGTAAGAAGGCAAAAATAGTACTAATCGTTGAAAATTAGGGGCGAAAAAGTAAACCAGGATACTATGTACAATTAAACAACTTCACTTCCTGTAAAAGCACCATAACAAATAAACTAATTGAAAGGAAGATGGAAAGAAAGAGGCCTCATCAATTTGTCCCTTACAGATCATGTCAAACCACATTATTCGTCTTTTTGACAAGGCAATGGGCTGATGGGTAAAGAATGAGCAGATATGATTTATTTTGACCACTGAAAGACTGCAGGCACCATTTCACATGACAGTTTCATGCAGGAGCTTGGGATCAAAATAATCCTACTCTAAGGCTGCGCAACTAGGTGCAAAAATAAAGCTCAGGAGAATGGTTTCAATGGCTTACTGTCAAAATGTAGAGATGGATCAAGAAGGGTTGCACAAAAGCCTATCTGAGGCTGGACACTACTTAGTGCCATTCCTAATGTCTTGTCTCAAGGACAGAGAGGGTGTTTCTGCATTTGCCAGCAATATAAATCTGTCTATAAGCACTAAAGATGGCTCACAGTGATATCGACAGACAGGAGTCACTCAGACTGAAATAGTTATGTTTGAATTATATAATGAAAAATGAAAGGTTTTACACATCGATACAAAGAAATCAAGTGCAGAAATATAAGATGAAGACAGCTGTCCTAGCCTTAATTTTTCTATGAAAGAAGTGGCTTGCTGATTAGAAACCAAATGCAACTTAAAATAGTATTTTATGTATTAATTAATTTTTAAGGCAGTTATGTTAAATGGATAATATTAATAGTTGGAGAAAGATATCTTCCTGTGCCCAGGCCTTTACTCAGATGTATCTCCTCTCCTCTCCGCTCCTCTCCTCTCCTCTCCTCTCCTCTCCACTCCTCTCCCACCTATTTTGTCCTTCAGCAGTGAATGGTCTATTTCTACTGTTGTCTTCTGATGTGTATCATAGCTTCCTTTATCTTTTCTCCAAAATTATGAAGCAAAATCTTTTATTCTTGGGTGGTCCTTCTTCAGCAACCAGGAAACGTAGCTTGTGTCAGAAATTCAATGCCCTATTGATGCCCAATTATTTCCAATTATTGATAGCTTCTGTGTTTGCTTGAACCTCAGGCTGTTTAACTGGTGATACTGCTGTGAATATTACAACTCTCTGTCTCCATTACAGTAGGGCCACTCCCTTGTCAAAGATGTGGAGTGAATTAGGCTTAGCTAATAATTTCTTGGGACAGAGAAGAGGATTAGGCAGTTGCCTGAGGTCAGGTCCAGGGGCCTACCCCTCTATAAAGTTCCAGACCCTGGCCCTAGAAGTGTATTTGTATAAACAAACAAAGAAACAAATAAATAGCTGCATATCTAAGTAATTATTCATATACTCTATAAGTTTGTACAATTTCTAGACATACATGTATTTACATTTTCATATATTTGGCATATGCAGTGCTTAAAATTGAGGAAGTTGGTATCTCAAAATATCTGAACTGATTGAAATCGAAAGAGAGATTTACTCAGCAAAACAAAGCAAATTAATGAAATTTAAGAAGATTATCTGGAAAAATGCCTAAGGTTTGAGATTTATTACACTGTAGTGGTCATTCTTAAATTAGACTAGACGGAGTAATAATAAAAGCGTTTTAGCAGTGTTGGATGCATCAGTGTTAGGTCCATAATACATAAATATGTAAGACTCTTTAATAAAAGGGTATGAGGGAACTGTGAAGTTACCCAGCTGTCATTAGAGAAATGGAAGTGGGTTTGCACCATAGATAAGCTTTCACAGAAGAAAGACTGCCTATGATCTCAGACCACCAAACTTTGAATTAAGCTAGATATTTATCTATTCCTAGAATTAAGTCTGATCTTATGGTTACTGTCATGTATTTAAATGTCAGGCCCTGCTACTAGTGAGATTTCTTCCTGGAAAAATTAGATTACTCCACTGTGAGTCACACAAGAACCTGAGGAGTGTAAAACATTTAGTATGAACATGATTAGCTTTGCATACAATGACACAAAGATGAAGGTGAACTGCACACAAATTATTTAAATTGTTTTAAGGCAGGTATTAGCATTTTTTTAGTTAGAACAGAGATTGTATTTACATAATTTGTCTTGATTATAAATCTTTGTACAAGGCTTTGGGAAATGGTATGGAACCATCTTCAGAAATGTTTTCACTGTCTTAGTATTGGGAAGTATAGCAGGCATTGTGAGGGTGTTCAAACAAGGTATAGTCCAGACAAGGACTCAGGTGGACTATACTTTGTTTCAGCTTTCATTGAGGCTTTTAAAGATCTGTTATCATGAACTATCAAGACTGGCATATCCAAATAATGAACTATTTCTTCATTTCATATTCACAGTTAATCCAAATGGAACAATACTGAATTGTGATTGTATACAGTTTTTGCATTTGTAAGTAGGATTGAACGGCACCTGTGAAGTCTGTTTTGTTCCATTGATTTTCTTTGTAAACATGTTTTAGCTAAATTCCAATGCCAGATTTTTTAATGAACAAGACCTTTCCTTAAAAAGGACGTCATAATTAGGATCGTATGCACAACACAGTGGTTTTTCAATTCTGATATTCTTTTTACACCTAACTTCTGTGTATATTAACTAATATTTTTTTTTTGTGTTGACGCTTGCCCGTGAAGTTGAAACTAGTAAAATAAAAAGCAGAAACTGTCAAATGATCTACAGACTACTTTCATTAGTGAAGTTTCTGAAGCACAGGCTTAACATTTGACAGATCAGTGACTCTTCTGATTTTTAGAATATGACATGTACAGAAAATGATGATCCATTGACTGCTGGTTTTGTTGTTGTTGTTGTTGTTGTTGTTGTTGTTGTTCTGTATCAACTCTCTGCCACTACATTTTGTGAAAGATCTGAGGAGAAAATAAGTTTTGTTTCCTTACAAGGAAAATACTCTAAATATATTCTAAATATAAGCATAACTATTATGCGTGTAGAAATAATACTTGTAAGTAATAATCAGTGCCATGGACAATTGAGACCATGTATTGTCGCAAGACTTGCCCAGCTCCTAACAAGAACTGAGTGAACTTTGATGATATAAGAGCTCTTTAAAAAGAATGCTACCCAGAACTTGATGTATTGTCTTTAAGCTCCCTATCTAATTGAAATACTAGACTGTGAGGTCACTAAACTCTACCTAAGTCCCTTAGAAAGCCTAAACATTCAAGCGTTTTAGTCAGACTTTATCCATGCAAATTGTACTGAGGCGTGCACAAAGGTCAGTGTTTTCATTCTCAAAAAACACACAATGGGCACAACAGTGCCTTTTTTTTTTTCACTGTAGGCTCATTACTGCAACACATAAAATAGAAATGGGAAACCTGAGCTCGTATCTTCTCCAGCCTGAGGTGATCCATATGCACATATGTCCTTTCATGAGAACACCTTCATCCCTATCGGAGTGATGTCTCCATTCTTCTTGAAACCAGGATATATTGCAACCAAAATGTGAAAGAGAGGTATAGAGGATGACAACTCAGTAATCCAGGGGCTAGGTTTTCAAGTGAGAAGATAAAGAGGTACCAGTGCAGTTTTTTAGTCAAAGACCTACCTAAAGGAACTTGTATTTTTTGTTAAGTCCTTATGAAAAAGACAAGTTTCCTATCTAATTAGCTGCCTACTTTGTAAGAAGAGTCAGATTTCTAGGTCCATAGTGGCCATTGCTGTCTAATCTGCAGTGTGGAAGATACCTTTTTTGTGTGTGTCTTTATATGACTGTCTTTTCATTCCTATGAAAGTTACTTATTCCCATCAGCTGCACAGCACCCATCCCACCTCTGGCACCCTGAGTAATTCCAGTTGATCAAGGTGCTTAATTGCCAGACAGTGTCATGCCAAAGCATCTCTGATCTCAGGCACACAAGGGAAAAAACCATGGGCCTTCTACATCTTAAAAGGCTCCATCTGAAAAGTTAATACACAGAGGCACACACTGTTAGTATAAAGATCTGGACTGTGAATCCCATATAGGTGCAGGGGATTTCATGCACAAAAGAGCAGAGTTTACAACATGCATCTTTTTTTTAGGGTAGTTGTTCATTTCTCTAAATTCAGGCAGCTCTTCCTGCACTCTGCATGGAGGTCTAAGCTCTGTTTTGCTTAAAGGTGACCTTAAGGGTGACCTGCACTGAAGCCCTTCCCCTGAATCTAACCCTAATCCCCTTTTTATGATGTAATATAATCATCCTTTAAAAGGAGATAGTACAAGCACAGAATCAGCAAGGCTTGTCCACTGCCTGAAACGATTTCTAACCACCTTTTAAAAGACAGCAAGAGTTTACATGGGCAGTTTTCAATTGCTCAGATGTTACTATTTTTAAAAAAATCTCAGATGTGTTAAAAAATGGGACAAGGAATCTTAAAATATTTCATAGAACTTACCATTTTCTATCTCTTTAGAATTAGACAACAGGCTTAAATGAGATTGAGCACTAGGAAAATTACAAAAAAATCTATAAGGTTGAATACATGAAATTTTTCAAGTGTATTCCTTTTTGTAGTATACTATTACTACTAATAATCCAATAATTTAAAGATGTTACCTAGGAAAATAATTTGTCCCACACTATGGATAGCTTGTAAATTAGCAGTAAAAATGAAGACATTTTTTATCTTTCTAAATTTATATATAGTAGCTGGATTTCACAAGTTCAGCCTGGTCCTGGCGCCTCTCTCTCAATGCACCCAATTCTGTCCCTATTCCTTTGATTGAAAGAAGTTCTTGATTGTGTTATCCATATGAGCAGCAGGCTGAATAACAAAGATTAAAGGGCACATGATTGTGTTCTTGCCAATGATAACAAAAGAATAGTGGCATGTTGCCACCTTCTATCGTTCTAAGCATGCCTGTGATTCTCCCCTTTCCAATTTCGAAAGAGGAATTTTAGCTTTAGTTAAAGCACAAGGTAACTTTTTGTGGGCTCATTCAGTAGTACCAAATAAGAATGATTAATGTATTCCAGAAGCTGCATTATTTTCTTTCCTTCAAATTCATGATATTTCATACTGTTTTTAATCAGTTTAAACAGAATATCCTGTTGATAAGAGATTGAGCTACTTTAACTGGAATGTAGTGGAAAGGAGCTGTGATTGGCTTCTGTAATCTGATCAAAGCAGGTAAAAATTTTTAAGATCCTTTGGAGACTACAGTGGGTAAAAAACTGTAAGACTGTATGTATAAAATACGTTGATACTTGCAATTATTCTGCTTCTGTCCAGCCTGAATTAATTTGAATTCTCTCATGCAGTACCTACAGAATAATTTCCACAGTTTATGAGATGGGACATAGCAGATTAGGGTGTTCTTGGCATGAAATGATACACACATTCCTGCTGTGATATGTGCTGTGTAAAGTTTGTTACGAGAAAGGTGCCATATTAATATCAGATTAACATCTTCTGATGTTCCAAGTATCACCCTGTGAAATGAGTTGATATTTCTGTCTGCCACAAATAAATGTTTGTGTATTTAGTTAAACATTTTTTGTTGCATAACAAAATGACTTTTTTTCTTTCTAATGGTTTTATTTTATTAGTATATTCTTGGTTGATATTGATTTATATTTATATAAACTCTCTTAAGTAATTCAATTTTAGATGAAATCACATTTTTTCTGTTGTTTTTTTATAAATATCATAATTTACATAAGTGTATCAGTCAAGGTTAGCCAAGCTTCTTCCAAATTTTCTGACTTGCTATTCGTGATTGTCTATGATGTTGGCAACTCAAATCATAAGATGTCTTTTTTGTTTCCTAATTAAAGTCTCAGAAGTAACAAGTAGTTGCTGCCCACAAATTAGTTTGCTTGCACATGCTTTATTGCACTTGTGATTAGAGGACATGTCATACATACAAATATCCATTCTAATAAGAAATCCTTCATGAAAAGCATAATGAACATTGAACCATGAGATGAAAGCTTGACTGAGCAAAACATCTGTTGATGAGTACCTTCTAGGTGCTTGAAAAATATTTGACTGAGCCAAGCATCCACTGTGAGATCTAATTTGCAAGAAACTTTGTAAAATGTAAATAAGGCTGCAGTTTAGTGCAGAGCTTGCAAAGAGACTGTTCTTCAGTAGCCGATTAGAGTGAACAGACTAAACAGGCCTATCTTCAGGAACCTGTGCAAAATAAAACTTTGGTTAAATATTTATTTTTCAATGTAATTTTTTGTGTAAGTTACTGCTTGCCTGTTAAAGTCTCAAATTAGAATATGTGTGTCTATCCAGCTGGATTTGTTCTCTACCGTTTTCTGATTAGATAAGGGAGTGGTCCCTAATAATTAAAAATTTGTTGTGCTAATATTACTAAATAATTTCCTTTCACCATTTATTTATGTAAATCCTAGGTAGAAGGAAATTGTAAAGAAAACTAGAATCTAACAATGTTAGGATAAATTATTTCCTATTACATCTTGTAGTTGAATAGACCAGTCACTTAGTATCACTCCTCAACATATGTCTGTTTTGTTATTCCATGTACAGGGCATATTCCTGCTAGGCTGGGAACATCAGTATTTAAGTAATAACTTCAATAATTCTCTTAGAACAATCATTGCATTAACAGTTAGAAGCACAGGGCATGGGAGGCAGCTCTTAAGTGCCCAGTTGGGGTGAACAAATGTTAAAGAGCTGAGCTAGGAGATTTGTGGGGGTCCTCAGGCAGTTCAGACCTGTATCTCCCCTCTTAGGATAAGACTTACAACACCCATCTGTAAGAGTGAGCAGCCCTGTATCCCATCATAATCCCTGATGCTGGGTCAGAATTACCTTGCTGGTTAAGGACTTGCATTGGGAGTCCTTGTATTAGGAGTTTTGTGACAACGCCAAAGCTTAGCAACAGAGCATGTTTCAGAGCATGTTTCTTTATAGCTTCACCATTCCCATAGCTAATCCTTCTGATTAATTAGATAGCAGAACTTCATTAATGACTTAGCAGCAGGGTGGCTTGTACTTTTCAACTAAGAATCACATTAATAATGAAAAAATGCAGAAGTTATATATATTAGATGACACATGTTTATATTTTATGTTTCAAATCTCAGAAAATCTGATGCCAAGTGTCAGTAAAGAAGCTGACTTATTGAAATAAGACTTGCTGCATGTGGCATCCCCTGATCAAATTAAAAAAAAAAATAGTAACTTATATTCATGAATGTTATTTATGTTCATTTATGTTTAGTGAGAATTTTGTATAAAGTGCAGCTGAAAAGCTGATCTTCTTTAATGGAAATCATTGATTTGTTCCCTGCAGAGGAGAAAAAGAGGAAGGAGGATCTTTTAAAGTGACAGCTGATTTCTGCAATCTGTTAATGATTCCCTTGGAGAGTTTTTGAAAGCATCCTGGAGACAAATGAATAAAAATCACAGCATCAATATTTTTCTCTGGGAAGGCACTATTGCAGCAAAATTCCTTGTTCCAGGCAAAGTGGGAGGTGTAATTTGCAAGTACTATTACTCCCTGCAACCTGAGACCACATAATGTGGACCACATTAGCTGAGAGAGAATGCCCACATCCCTGTGTATTGAGCTCATATGCCAGCAATTCCTTCATTGCCAGTCCATTCAAGTTTGGGACATAAGTAAATAAGCAGATGTGGTATCTGTGCTTTATTCAAGCTTGCAACTAAAGGCCATCCTGCTAAGCATCCTTGATGGAGCCGAGTGAAC
The DNA here is from genome assembly GCA_013397935.1 of Dasyornis broadbenti. Lineage (NCBI taxonomy): Eukaryota > Metazoa > Chordata > Aves > Passeriformes > Dasyornithidae > Dasyornis > Dasyornis broadbenti. The sequence goes on from VZRN01006453.1 coordinate 759,359, forward strand.
CAGCGTGAGTGTAACAAAATGAAAATTCTGATTTAATGAAAAAGTAAGATTCTTTTTCACACTCAGATTTATTACAAAGCATTTGTAAGATGTTTCAAAGACCATTGCTAAATTCTAATTAATCAAAAACTGTAAGAATGCAAAGAATGAGGTCTTTGGGTAAAAAGTCAGGGGGAAAAAAGGTGTATCTTTGTTGAATACGTTCTAGGAAATTTAACTTCTGGAAGTTTAATAAATAGATAATTGTCACATCTTATTCTTATCCATCTTCATGAAATGTATTGTAGTCTAAAAACTCATCTGCCCATCTCTTGGGGAAAGGAATTGTCACCTTTATCTCATCTAGTTTGCCAGAATTTGCCCTGTGGGTTTGTTACAAAGTTTTCCAGCATTAATAATGAAACAATTGCATGGTATATTTTTGTCTGGGAGGTTTCTGACATGATGTTTATGCAACAAAATCACCTTGAATTATGATAGTGTGTGGGTAAGGTAACCCAAATAATTTTCAATTTATTTAAAAGCATCTTTTTCAAAACATGCAGATACCTTTCTGTCAGTGCTCTGCAGTCTGTTCTATAGCAAAAATTTAAGACATTTGAGGGCCCAATTTAAAATATTTTCATGCCAAGCCTGACAAAACTAGTTTTAAAGCTCAGCTGAAATGTTCTGCATAGAACTTAAAATCTGTTTGGGCTGTGAGATTGTGTAGAACTGCATAGTCCAAGTACATTCTTATAAAAGTGATCATTTGTGCACTTGTATTTTATACCATAACTGGTCCAAGCTTAACCTGTCTTTCTCATTTTCAGAGGGCCTTGATGAAATCCATGTAATCATTCCTCCTCATTTTCAGCTAGCAACTTGAATTTAAAATTTATGCTAAATATAATAACTATTTTCCTTTTTTTATTGAGTCAATACAGACAGTAAGACAGAGAACATCTTTCAGATTGGAACTGGGAGAGAACATCCATAAGATTAGTCTATAAACCAACTAACCATCTCTCCATAATTTTTCTTCTAAAATGTAGGTCAAATTGTTAAAACCCTTTGCTTATGATCTAAGTTCCAAGCTCTAACTTAACAGATTAGTGCATTTTTAAGAAGTTATCACTAAATTTGAAATATGTTTTAAATATGAAAGTTCTGATATGCCTTGGGATTCCAATATTCATATTAAGACTCAAAAATGGAAATTATTTCAAATACCTAATTTAGATCTATGAATATTTTAAAAGACTAATTTAATGTGTAGGTTGTAACACAGTGCCTAAAGACTGTTTACAAATGAGTGAAGTTAAATGAGATGGTCTCTCTATTTTCATTTGAAGGTATTTCAAAATATAGGTGATTCCTAGGGAGTACCACATGGAACTTTTTAGCTTCTGTTTTGTTAATTATAGTATATATGTGTATATATATATATTAAGTAATACAAATCACTTAGCCTTTATTATTTTCTTAACAGAGTAAACTGATGAATCATAGCCTGTGTCTACATTAGGCACTGGTATGCTATTTCAACCAAAAATGAGTACAGACAATACCCATATAAAATATTATAAATAATCATCCATACAAAAAATATTTAAATACTTCTTGACATTAATGTGTTAGGAAAAGACACAGGAATTGGGGAATTTATTTTACAATTTTTACTGTGAAGGCCTCAATCATTCTCCCAGGCTGCTATTCATGCTGTCAATAAATTCATGTTTATCTGTCACAGAAATTGTTAAAATTACAGTCCCAAGACTTTCTTTCAGCATGGAAATAGTGGTATATAATTACTATGATTGATAGACTTATTTAATGAAATAAGAGACAGAAATCTAAAGCAAGAGTTCTGAATTGCAAATATTATATAAATCATTAAGAATTACAATTATAATAAATAATAATCCAGGTATTTGACTTTTTTCCTCCACAACTGTAAATGCTATCAATCATGATGGTGTCCATGTATTACTGTGAACACAAAGAAGGAGATAATGATCAGCCAAGAAACATGGGCTCTTCCAGCTGCTGAGCAGAGGAATTACCATGTGGTATTTCTAGAATCTTCACCATGGCTTTGACAGCACTGTGCAGAGTACAGCTCTGGCTGTACAGTACAGTACAGTACTGCCTTCTAGGTTTCTTGGTCCAGCAAATGCTCTTCCAGAAAAGACATGGGAATAAAATGGTTTGATTAAGGTGATGAAAACTGTTATGCACATCAACCAGGAGGATGCTCTCAGCTAACTCATCCTGCCCTAGCACCTCCTTTGAGTCCCATGGGATACTCCTTTCTTTGCTCATAAAACAAATCCAATCATTTTCCATGCTGTTTATTTTGTTCTCTGTTGAAAAGTTCTGAAACCATGAGAGTACTGCATTTTTAAATTATGCAACCAAAAGCATGAATCCAAGCAGTCCTACAGCAGACATTCCAAAATGAAGCAGCCTTCCAAAAGTTTTGTCGTACCTACCAAGCCCATGTGGATGCAGGATATGCTATAAAGCATCTAAAATGGCAGTACATGCTAGTGATTGCGGGTTCAATACCAAATTCTCTTTTTCTGAGGGAAAGAATGTCTTCAAAACTGTGTTCTAAAGACTGGCATACAGCATATGCATATTCTTGCTGCAATTAAAAATAGAAAAGAAAACAAGAGATAGCCAGTAAACTTTGTGTTTTAAAACAAGAATGATAACATAGTCACTCGCTTAATTAACCTTGAGATGTAAAAAAGAGAGAACTAATAGCTATAACACAAAATTTGGTTTTAGAAAATCATTCTGATTAATATCCCATTTCTATTTTCTGACTACCCTTCATCTGTTTTCTGACCAAAATTTGGTCATATAGTATGTTAAAAGTTGTAATGGAGCTTTTCAAAGCTACAAACCATTTTGAACACGAGCGATTTAAACTTTGATAGTCCCATATCAAACTCTGATTTCCTCTGCCTTTGTATTTGTACTCCAATATGAGAAAACATGAAGTGTAGAAAAATTAATTGAATTAGTATTGAATATTTTCTTGGTATTATCTGGAAAGCATACAAAAGTAGAAATATGGGGTTTTTTACACTAATTAATTTAGATAAATACTAGGACAGTATAGTTTCAAGTAAGCCATACATATAATAAACCTTAGGTTATGAGCAGATTTGTGTGTTTACCTTTTTCTTCTTTTAATTTGCATCAAATTTTCCTGTATCTTGTCATATTCAAGATGCCCCATTCTGAAATTAATATAATTGAAATCATGTCAGTTGTTTTGGAGATAAGTATGTATCATACCCCTCCACCATAAAGCAATTTCAAAGAAAATCTTCCAACATTTAAAAAATGCAGGTGTACTATTGCGAATATCTAAATGCCTACACATATTTTTCCTTACTCCCTACACTTCCCTCAAACCATCTGATTAGAAAAGATTTCCATTTAAGATGCATTACATCTAACAGAACTTATCACTTTACTTAGGGACACTAATAAATGGGTCCTCTTATCCTTTGCATATGCACTAACACCTGACTCATATCAAAAGAGCTTTTGGAGTAGTTCCAACAAACATAATGCATCGGGCCTCTCACAAAACTTAGTTGAAAATGTCTCCTTTCTTACTGAAGAGAGCTAGAAAAAGGAAAGGAAATAATTCTTTTCGCAGTAACCCCAAAGGATTGCCATCCACCCAGCCTGTGTGACTCTGATTCAATGGTGTGTTTGAAGGAGATAAAATCTCTGAGTTTCATGGCAATATCTTAAGAGCAGGCTCTACCCTGCCCCATGTCAAACCTGAAAGCAGCTCAAACCTTTGGGAAGCAAGAAAATAGCAGAGAAAGTAACACTACAACATAGAAATGCCAAGAATAATCACGGAAGGTTCAAAATCTGACTATTGTGCCCTAACGCTGACATGATTTTACTTTTAGTAGTCAGGTAAGTATGAGTCTTGTTGAGTAGTGACAGTGATGTCACTAAAAGTGACATCACTTTAAAAAGTCATTTTCAATCATATGAAGATCACTGAAATAAATAATGTGAACCTATATTTTCAAAAGAACATTATGCAGATCACAAGGCACTGAGCTTGAGCAGTGGGATTTCAGATATCTTTTAGTGAAGTCTAGACATTTGCCTGCTTAGCATGCTGGCTGTTTTCAATTCCATTCTGAGACATCTCCCTTCACTGTGACAATGCAGATCATTCTCAGGAGACATTTTATTAGCTCACGTTACATTATCATGTAACTTTTAGACCTCTAACTTCCTTCTATGGGTTAGCCTTAAACTGATCTTCTCTGACCTTTTTTGTGAATTATTTTATGCAAAATGGAAGTTAAATATCATCCTGAAAGGAACAAAACAGCTTTTTGTCATTGTATTTCAAATATATTCTGTCACTATATTGACAATCGGTTACAACAACAAAATTCCAGCTCTTTCTAAAAACATATATTTCAATATAAGGCAACTCTGCTGAACAGAGATGCCATCATATGGCTGTCAGAGATGCTGAGTTGTGGGCTAAATGAAGCATCACTGAAGGACCACAGTAATGAAACCTATTCCTGCTTCCCATGAGCAGAGAGATGTTCAGCCATCCCCAGGGACGCAGGGCCCCATCACACGAAATGGTGACTTGGGATGACAAACTCCATCACTCCAAAAGTCCTGCCCTTTCTTCTTTTCCCCAGCTTTATACACTGAGTATGACACCAGACACTAAGGGATATTCCTTGGGTCAGTTGGGGTCAGGTATCCCAACTCTGCCCCATCCCAGCATCTCACGCACCCCCAGCCTCCTCAATAGTGGGGTGGGGTGAGGAGCAGAAAAGGCCTTGGCTCTGTGTAAGCTCTGCTCAGCGACAACTAAAACATCATGCTATCAATCTTGTTTCCATCAGAAACCCAAAATATAGCCCCATACCAGCTACTATGAAGAAATGAACTCTATCCCATCCAAAATCAGCATAATATGTTAAATAAAAATCTCAAATCCCAATTTCACCATATTTGTTATGCCTACCTTCAGGTGCTCCTGACTTTTTAAAGCCAGATCATATTTTTGAGTTTGCAATTGGACTATAAATTTATCCAGGGCATCTCTTGCCGCAAAATCAGAATTTTGCAGATAATTCTGCAAACAGATAATTTATAGTTTTTTCCCCACCTTTTTATTGAATTTGACCAGAATTTGGCATCCTATATTCCTATCTTCTAAGGAACCTTTCCCTCCAATGAGTCTTACTGCCAATTTAGGACAATGCAATGACAAACCCAAAGCCAGAAGGTTTGTACTGGCAAGACATTAAAAAACAATCAACAACATTAAAGCTTCAAGAAATAAGATGTGAAGCATTTATTCAGAGAAGTGTGCCAGCTTTTGAGCTTTTGCTCCTCAATCAGAATTTGTAGGTATAGGTGGCACATACCCAGGAGTACTGACTTCTGTAGAATCAGAGTAGCAAATGCGGCTGTAAGCCTGATGTCCAAGCACTCAGTAAGCACCTACAGTTTCTGAAGGCTACATAAATATACTGATTCTAATGAGCTCCATTTTAAACAAAAATTTTAGTTTCAGAAGGCTGAACATTTTTGTATAAGCACCTAACACTCACATAGTGATCCTTGCTACAAAGTTAGAAGTGCTTAAAGAGACCATGGTGTTTTTTGAAATGGAATTTTGAGACACTATACGTGCAGGCAAATGGATCATGTTTTCTTAAAACCAGTTTCAACATTTAATTGTGCTCTGCTAAGCTGTATTCTTTTCCTGGTTTTCCTCACATTTTAGTTGCCCTTTGCAACTCAACCCCTTGGTATGATATAGAACATCACAACATATCACTGTTTTCCTTTTGTCATAATTTTCAGTGATACATACTGTCAATTTTAATTAAAGAAAAAAAATTTATAACATTGTCCTTTTGGGTTTTTTTGGTGGTTTTTTTTTTTTTTTTTTTTTTTGGTAGAAAGGTAAAACATAGGTTTAGTATCAGATCAAATAAATTATCAGAGAAGCTCTGGAAAGATTCAGAAGTAAAGGTAAAGATATGCATTGTACAATTAGGAATAATTTGGTTCAAGATACAGCGAGGCTTATCTGATACTCTGATAAACATGAGAACAGTCTCCTGTACTGGCTTTTTCAAATAACTTCAATAAAAGCAACAGTAATCTGTCTGTGGTCCTCCATCCAAAATAACTAATATATATGTTAAAATGACAGGTTCCAGATTAAAATTACATTTCAGATCAAAATATGTTCTTGGTTATAGATGAGTTAACATGGAGTAATTTATTTATCTTGCTGAAGATATTCTAATGAAAGCATCCATAAAGTGGTTTCAAAAGACAGTTACATCAGTTATAAGAAAATGTCAGACTTCCCATGTCACCTGTCAAGTATCAGTCTCTCTCCCTCAGCATTACAATGGGGTCAAGAGGTGAGCAAAACCTTGTCTACATAAGAGGTAAAATAAGTACAAAACCACATTGCAAACTGAAAGCTCAGGGATTCAACTAATGGAACAAATTCTCTATGAGAAAGTTTTTCTGTCTAGTTTGAGATATATTTATGCATCAATATATATTGGTATATATTTAAAAAATTGCAGAGGACTTACTGTTCCACTTCCATCCCAATTATTCTATGGAAGCTGAGTATGTTTGTGGTAGAGAGCAGGCTAGGAAACACAATCAGGGAGCAGAATCAGAGCCTCATTGTGCTAAACAACCAACAGATGAATCAAGCTGACAATGGAGAGGCAACTATTTGCATTTGAAAAAAGAGTGAAATGAATTTGCTACACTGAGGTCTTAATCCTTCTAGTTCTAATCCTGCAGGTAGCTTAATTCAAGTCAATGGCATCACTTGCATGAGTAAAACAAGCAGGATTTAGTTCTTCCTCAGTGCTGTTCATTAATTAAATGAGGGGCAGAGAGCACTAAAACAGACATACAACAGGCTTGCCTTCAAATCCTTTGTGTCTGCCTGAGAAGAAGATGGACACTCAGAATTGCTGTTTTTCCTTTCAAAGGGCAGATTGTGCATGCTGTTCTTTTCATACTTCAGTCTTTCATCAGGGAATAATGAAAGACACTGCACTTGCCTCTACAAGGCTTGTTTGCACAGGAAAATTCAGTACTGCATTTATGGTGGGGTATAATCAGACCAGTGTAACAACCCATTGCTAATACTGCTATGCCAGAATAGTTACACCAGAAATTTCTCCATTTTAGACAGCACCTTTGTTCTGAAAGTATGAACATATGACAAGTGGCTGCACTGCTATGCCTACAGAAGTCTTCACCCACTGCCTGGGATTATTTCCTATGTATTTTAAGTGTCCTCCTGCATACTGGTTGATGCTCTCGTTGAAATACTCATTTCTATATTTACACAAAGAACTTCAACAATCGCCACGAAATCCCCTCTAGTCGAGCTTATCACAGGCACCCACAATGCCTCCTGCCAATATAATTCAGGGAGTAATCCCCATACAGCAGGGAATTTGGAGTTGCATATGCCCATCATATAATCAGGGCAATTATATGAGCAGCCTTGACCTGTCTCCACTGCGATGCTTTTTAGACCTTTGCTCTCTTGTGTCCAAAACCACTACTTTCCTTCTGGCTATGGACCAGAACTGACTCAAATCTTGTGGCAGTGACAAGTTTTTGCAGAGAAGCAAGTTTCTAGGAAGGTGGTGGGATCCGACAGGGATAAGAGAGGAGAGAGGAAGATCTGTAAGGCTCTAAGGAAATGACAGATAGGACCAATAGATAGCAAGAGAAAAGGGCTATGAGATACTGTGAAAAGGCAGGACTCCCTCATTTCTCTCTGTGGCCACTGCTCCCTTTCAGATTCCTCTCATTCCTGTAGTGGTCTGGACAACCATGTTCCTTACCTCTTTTTACCCTCCGGAGTTTCTCAAGTTGTAGAAGAAAGCAAAAGATGCAGGGCTATTCCGTGGAAGAAGCAAAGGATGTAAAGCGCAGCAAAACCGGAGTGACACCGTATAGCTGTAGGCATATATTCCTCAGGTGGAACAGAAGACTGTTTGGCAAGAGACAAATTTTTTCAGGCTAAAACAGCTCCATCACCATCTCAGGAACAGACAAAACAATCCATCCTGCCATAAAATAGCTGCAGGATAATATATCCTGGAAGGCAGCTTGGTGGAGAAGGACCCAATCTGTCCATGAGCCAGCAGTGTGCTCTTGTGGCCAAGAAGGCCAATGATATTCTGGAGTGCATTAGGAAGAGCATTGCCAGCAGGTTGAAGGAGGTGATCCTGCCCCTCTACTAAGTCCTGGTGAGGCCACAGCTGGAGTGCTGTGTCCATTTTGTGTTTCCCTGTACACGAAAGACAAGGAAAGAGGAGAGGATCCAGTGGGTTTAGAGGATTGGAGCATCTCTGTTTTGAGGGAGCTGGGCCTGTTTAACCTGAAGAGATGACTGAGGGGGGAATCTTATCAATGCATACAAATATCTTATGGGCAAGGGCAGAAAAATGGGATCAGGTTCTTTTCAGTTGTGCCATAAATGGACCAGGGGCCAGGGGTGCAAACTGAAACACAAGAAGTTCCATCTGAATATGAGGAAAATTTCTTTACACTGCAAGTAACAGAGCAGTGGAACAGGCTGCCCAGAGGGGCTGTGGAGTCTCTCTGGAGACATATAAAACACTCCTGGTTGCAATCCTGTGCAGCCTTCTCTAGGTAAACATGCTTTAGCAGTGGGGTTGGACTGGATGAACTCCAGAGGTCCTTTCAACCCCAACCATTCTGTGATACATGAGAGCCATTACCAGACCCGACTTGAAACCACGGGGCAAGAACTTCAAGTGCAGTGATAAGAAGAGGAAAGGGAAAAGAAGAAGAAAAGAGCAGTACCTTATCTGACCCTTATTTATCTTCCCTACTCAATGGTGTTCTCAATATTATTTTTCTCTTTTCATCTCCTAGGCCCACAAAATATCTCCAAGGTGAGCTTCTCACCTGCAATCACCATGATTCTCCCCTCTACCAGCTGCTTTTATATGTCAGGTTGGACACAGGCGGATGACAAAATTAGAACCATCATTAACAGTTTCTGGGCTGTTTCCTTATCAGAAATGTAAATTGCATCAGATGAGCCTACATGTAATAATTTTTATTAATTTTCAATGTTACAGTAACTAAATTAAAAACAATAAGCTGGGACACTCAATGTTATCATCCAATGTGATGTCTCAGCCCTGTAATTCCAACAAAAGGCAGGGCAAGGGGTATTGTGAGTCATTTTAAGCTGTCCTTAAATAGGAGAGGAAGTAAAAGACAGATTTTTTTTGTCTTGCCTTTTTTTTATAGTAAACAGCAGAGCAAGTGTTCTTCTAACCTAAATGGGAATATAAAACGAATGCTGTATCATAGCAACAGAGAGAGGTTTGTCTCAATATTTGAATGATTATGAACATCCTTGTTAAATGTGTAGAATACTGCTATGTCATAAGGAAAACCTAGTTAAATTACTGCTATAAAAGTGAGTTGTTGAAGCTGAGTATCTTAGATTCCTTAATGATAGTATTTATTTAGCACTGCAAGAGTGAATTCTTATTCCCAGGCAGCCTTTTTAATGGCAGAAGACAGATCATAAGAAGAGGAAGAAATCCTGATATACTGGAAGTAAAAACCCTCAGATGTATTTTGAAATTGTGCTTCACAATTTTCAAATTAATGTGCAAACTAGCCTTTTTCAGGAATAAGTTTTCATGTTTACTGTTGAAACTGGGTGAATTGTCAACAAGCTGTAATGGGAAAAGCTTGTTTTATTAAAGTTTGTGGTAAAAATAGAGTATTTTTTAGCATTTCATCTGTATTTGTCCAGAACAGAGGTTATGTGGTAGGCTGGATTTTGTTTTTCAGATGATTTCTTGCACCAGGTTACTTAAGTCTGCTTTGTCCAATTCTTAAATATTGTGTGTTGTAACCAAGCAACGCGACTAACGTTTTGAAAAGCACCTAAATAGATTCTTACACCAGGGCTGCACTGACAGAGAAATGTGCTGTTACAATATGTGCTCTGCAAGGACACCACTGTGGAAGGGCCAGGGAAATCCCTCTGTAGCACCATGGGATGAGAGCACCATGCACACCAGGAGAGGTATTTCTGTGCTGATGTGTTTGTGCGTGCGTGTGTGTAGAGAATCAGGGCTTATGAAGGGGGAAGCATAAAACCTCATCAAGTCAGATAAAGAGCTACTGCAGCTGGTCAGTAAGACGCATGGAGGAAAGGTATCTTTAAAAAGACAGTAATATAACCCTGGGTTGCTTGAAGTACTTGCATTAATCTAGGATCCAGAGTAATGAACCTAATTGGACATGAAGCTTCATTTGTGTGCTGACACTGCCTGTCATAAGTTAATTGGTTTATTCAAGGTAAAAAATATTCAGCAGGAAGTATTGAGAGTATTCCCTCTTTCCAGGACAACCTTCTTACTGCCTGAAAAATGGAAATGGTTGTGAGGAATATGGAAAATGCAGCAGAAATCACCTAACACGTCTCATTACCCTCCAGCTATATTTTAAGAAATAGGAATAATTTTTGAGATGTGCCTTTAATCTGTAGGAATCAGTAAATATTTTCCAGTGATGAATCCTGACTGGAGAGAGCCACTTGTTCCAGCTGTGACCACGCCTCTGCTTGTTCGACTCGAAGAACTGCCAAACAAGGGTATTGTTCTCCTTCAGTGGGAAGTTTGGAGGAAGAGAAAACATCCCCATTCTTTAGCCCCAGCAGCTTAATAAGTTTTTCCCTAAAATTCATGACAACTGGTACTCTGACCACATCAGACTAGTTAGGGCTTGGCAGCACACCCATGCTTAGCCCATGAACAGCAGTGTAGAAAGGGAACCTTGCCACTTCACCCTGTTTTGGTGCTGAGTGCCATTCTCTAAGTTCTAGTGTACGTATATGCCTGTTTTGTGAAGAACTGATTGTTGGCTTTGGTGATTTATTGCTGGCCTTGCATGAACTGGCTGCTCAGGGCTGGCTTTCTCTGTGGCAAAATGTTTTGGCTAAATCTCTCCCCTGTAGACTATACAGAGTGGGCAGTGCTTAGGCAGCTGGGGTCCATGGGTTAGCAGTTGGACTTGGGGATTTTGTTTCTTCAGTCTTTTTAAAATACAGTTCTGGGGCTTCTAAAATGTTTTGAAAATTGTATAACTTCCCCTAAGTGAGGAAAGGCTTCAAATAAGGCTCTGGAGTTCTGCAGGGTTTTTTTTTTTTTTTTTGAGCTGCAGTATTTTGATCTGATTTTAAACTAAAACATATTGGTTGTGCTAATGATGTGGGCAAAAGTCATCTAATATGGTCCTTTATAGAAGCTCTGACAAATACAGAGAAAATGTAGGGAAAGATAATAGAAAGGCTAAATAGGATATGCATGGAATATCTTAATTTTGCTACAAGCTGGGCTAATTAACTCTAATTCCTTTTAATGAAAGGGTGATAAATAAAGTGATATTCAAGCTCTTGTCTCTTATCCTTTCCTTGCTTCAATGCTAATATTACTCTATTGTCTTTCTCCCCTCATTTCCATAAGTGTAAGAGAAGAATCTGGCCCTTTCATATTAAGGAGGAAATCCCTGAAATCAGAACTCTGGTGTGGCACTGAAAACCAGTGCAGAATACAAAAGACAGCCAGTTCCCTGAGCTGGTTTCTGGACGTACCTGAAAGTGTTATCCCCCTTGGAAACAGCTTGTCTGTTCTGCAACATTACTTCTTTTGGAAAAATGGGCATGTTCATTTTTCCTGAACATGAAAATTTGACATGTTTGAGTCAAGTTTCTTTTTCCTGTAACAGTCTTCTCCCCTCAAGTTGCTATCATAGAGGTAGATTATTCTTTAAATTAAAATGAGGTTTTCAGAGTGCCTCTCTATTGTGTAATAGCAATGGATAATGGCCTGTAGTCCTTTGTCATTGAAAAATACATGCTTTCAGCTGAAAAGATGCATTTTACTTATCCTTCATCTCTCTTCCCAGCCACTTTGAAATCTGAGAAATGATGCAGCAGATGCTGAGCTGAAAACTAGGAGACATATATGATTTAAGTGTCAGCTGCCTGGTATTTACTGTTCTTTTAGCTCACTATGATAGAAGACTGCAGCTGTGCAAATTAAAATAGAAATCTTAAAAAGATCACAATTTTTATTTCTTTTTATTCCCAGCTATTTTTAAAGTAAATTTTCAAAACTATATATTCTTTGTCAATTAAAATCAATATTTATTTTATTATACTTTTTTACATGTTAATTTTGTTGTTGTCAAGGGCAACTACAAAAGAAATAAACACAAACAGCCAGTGTGTTCCATGTTTGTTTTCTATCTGCTGCTGTGTCATGGGCAAAACATTTGGGAGGATAAACTCATCGTCATAACTTTGCTGTGTTAAAATTGGCCGATTCTTGGTTCTGTTCACGACAGTCTCAACAGATTCCAGGAATACAAAAGAGCTGCTGGGCTATGTTCTTCTTTGTTTCCACATGGGAATTTTGGAATAAGGTGGGGTTTTATAGTTGATGACAACATCTATATATACCAACCCAATGATCGCCTGTATTTTTTAACCATAGGCCATTAGCTGTTGCTTAGGAATGTATTAAAAATGAAAATCCTGGACACATTGCTTTGTGGGTTTTCTTGAAACTCAAACTTCCATATAAGGAGTCATATATAAAGGAGTCAAAATAAATAATTTGGCTGTACTACAGCTAAATAGTCTGTATGTTGTGTAAAGGAAGGTTCCTACATTGTTATGTACTTTGATGATTGCATTTTCTTTCAATTTGTTCTCCTAAAACTGCTACAACCAATTTGGCTTCACTGTCACAACTCAGTCCTATAGCTCAAAAGAGAAAGTCCAAGGAATGATGATTTATAAAGCTGAAAATTCATTTGAATGTTCACCAAGAAACACTTTGTAGCCTTTGCACTTGCTGCTTACCTGTTTCAGATTCTGTTTTAGGGTACAATCTAACCTTAATGCAATAAGCACAGTCAATTTTTCCCACTCAATTCCCCTTTTCAAATTTTGAACACGAACTCCACTCCAGAAATGAGCAGCCCAACAATATTTTTTACTGATATCAGAAAAGGCAATGCCTGAAGCAGTTGCAAAGATCAATGAGGGAGCTTTGCAGAGATGACTAACATAAAAATTTCAGCTATGGAAAGGAATGAAGCTATTGAGGGGAAAACTCAGACTAAGGAGTCAGAGACCTCTAAAACAAAATTTCAGCTCCAATTCTATTGAAAATACATTAAAGTCGTCATGATTTTTCTCTAGGCTACAAAGAAGTTTTAGGTTTCAGTCTGTTACTTTGTTGATAAAAGTCACTCCTATATGTATAAATAACCAAATGTTTAAGAAAGGTGAAATGTTTTGCAATATTTTGGTGCTCTCTTGAGACGCTTTCACATCCTCCATGTGTAGACTGATTTTTCCCTCCTTTTTTCTAGTCATCACTAGATAGTGTCTTGTTTTATCAATTGATGGATTAAAAAAAGAGATTATGTTGCTGTGATGGTTAATCACTTGTAGTCAAAGATAAAAATATCACAGTGGAGCTGGATGAGTTAAATTTAACGGGTGTATAACTGACAGGCATGTACAGGATAAGCACTTTTATTACGTAGCTCTCTGTGCCACTCAGTTCACAGTGTGCTCCACAAATATTGGCAAGGAAATATGTCATGTGCCAGGGAATGAGTAATAGAGATTTGTGTGAAATATGGATGCCAGAGAATGTCTAATTATAGCTTGTGAAAGACCAAACAATAACCAATAACAAAAACCAACAGAATCATTCCCTTAAACCAAAGGTGGATTAATGATTTTTGCAGACAACTGACAATACTAATAGTCACCGAAATTCCTATGTGGTCAAGAACCCATGGGTAAAGAAGTGGCCTAGATATGTGGAAAAGAGGTTCTTGTCATAACAGAGTGCAGGATGAAATCATCTTTACTTGTGCAAAAGGCATTCCAGCATCTTAAATGTAAAACTGTGTGTTAAGCTATGTTGGAATCAGGGAAGGAGCAGCTTTTCCCCAACTAAAAAAAATAAATCTGACTTGTACTTCCAACATTCAAAATAAGGCAGCAGATGGAGTTGCTAGGAGACAGAAGGCAAAGAACAAGAGCATGAATGTGCTCTAGTGTCTCTACACAATAGCAAAGAATATATGAAACGAGCTGGAGCTTTAGATCTCACCATCAGCTATGACTGTTACAAGTGATGAAATGCAGTCTTTGCACTAACCAGGTAAATGTTAAATCTGAACAGTTTTAATAGGAAGATCTATGAGGATTCTATTATGTGATATTTAACACTGCTCAGTGGGCAATCTTTGTAACCACAGAATTACTGTATAATTCAGATAGGAGGGACCTTGGGAGGTCTAGCCCAGCCTCCTGCTTATATCATGACCAGCTCTGAGGTCAGACCAGGATGCTCAGGGATTTATCCTGTCATCTCTTCCATGAATGGAGATGGCATAACCTCTCTGCACAACCTGCTCCTCCTGACAGCTCTTGTGGGAGGAAAGGTTTTCCTGATATACGCTCTGAACCACTCTTGCATTAATTTGTGCCTGCTGCCTCTCAGCCTCACACCTCTCACCACTGTGAAACACATGGCTCTATCTCCTTGCTGACATCCCTGCAGATACCGGGGCCTTCTGTCCTGTCCCTCCAGAGCCATCTCTTCTGACTAAACAAGCCGCAGTCCCACAGCCTCTCTTCATGGGTCAAACGGTCCAGCCACAATTATCCTGGCTGCCCCTGCTCTCCTCCTCCCTGTTTTTTCCTGCCTCCTGTACTGAAGGCCTAAAGCTGCAGTATTAATCAAGTGACCTACGAAATGCTGGCTCTTCCGTTAATACAGTTCTGATGATATCAGCCATCTTCCGCATCTTTTGCCAAGCTGCACATCTTATAGTGTGACTCATGCCTAATTTTGAACCCACCAATACAGGAGGTCAGCAAGAGCTTTCTGCCACTCCAGGGGGTTTTGTTGACTAGGCGATACAAGTACAAGGAGATAGGGCAAGGTGGAAGGAGTAATAGGCACATGTACAGCATTGGTGAAATGTGAGGTGAAAATAAGGTCTGGCTGAGAGGTTCTCTTAGGAAAGAAGAAATGGATGAGGAATGAAAGAAGCTTCAGTAGACTTTGATTATAACTCACTTAGAAAAATAAGGATTTAGTAACAAATAATTTTCTTGTAGAAAAATCTCAGGTAATTTGACCACCACTGGACAAAAAACCATCACGAAATAGGTAAAATAGATCAGAGGACAAGTTTAGAATATTGACATTAAAATATTCATTGAATGCTTAAGTTCTTCATCTGCTTCTTTATGATAATACTAATTGATGAAAAAAAATGAAAAAAAATCTACCCAGTTATAGAAAAATACTTATATTTAATAATAAATATAAGAAGAAAAGTGTTTATCAATTATAGTACTATGAGGTCATCAGATTTTGAGACAGATGTCTGTAGAACAAAGAAATGTGGTGAGCAATATCTAAGTCAGGGACTGAATTGGTTCTATGAGTGGAGAAAAATTGCCAAAGAAAAAAGTTTGCTGGAAAAAACTACTGGGTAAAAGGAATAAAGCAGCATACTTCTTATGTGGATTTAAATCAACTACTTGAATAGTGATGGATTATTATTTTAAATATTTATTCCAAAAGCAATTTGCAATACATTCTGTCACTTAATTTGAAAAATAACTCATAAAACTACAAAGACTGCCACTTCTGAGCAATTTGTTAATGTAGATGATGTCTACTTGTTCTCTGTAGAGTTCAGTGTTATCATGTAATCATAGTTGTTAATGATAAAAAAAAAATTGCCAACCCTTGAACTATGTGTTTGTGTTCTTATGCAATAGGGTACTGCAGGTAATCACAGAGCTGACACAAAGAAAAGGGAAAAAAAAGAAAACAAAATCCAATTAAAAATAAAAGTAGATAAAAATAACTAAATAGTTGTCAGATCCTAGAAAATGCAGATAATAAGGCGTTTGGATGGAACTACAAGAAGGACAGAAAATAGAAACGAGCATTGGGGTGAAAGTGGACAATGAATCAGGGAGGAGTCACCAAACAAGAAAAAGTAGGCTGTGCATGCAGGAATGTGTACAAAGCCCTGGGGCAATGCTGGTTAACCAAACCTGATCTACAGCATTCAGCACACGCTCTATCAGTGATTGAAATAAAAACAGACAACACCCCCCCAAAAATAGGCAAATAAGTAAATTAAATAGGGCATTCAGAGCATGATTGGTTCTCAAGCTGAGACTTAGCAGGAAATGAGCTTCAAATAAGCTTCAGTAGTTGGCATCACCAGACTTTTCTCGGTTACAACTTCTCTGGGTTTGGCTTGCACACAACCTCTGTCTGAAAGGATCCAGCAGGCAAAGGATGATTGTGTCTCTGCTGGTCCCACCACCTGCTCTAGGGATCAATTCCCACTCCCCCAGTCAGTGAATTTTGTTCTGCAACTTGCTGCACTCCCCCTCAACAAGCCTGTCCCTATCTATAGCACTCGGAAATCACAGATACAGCAGCTATCCCTTGCAGCCACTTACTCCCAGGCATATTAAACAGTGGTGTATTTGTGCAGCATGCCAAGGGTGTGTTTGCATAAGGAGTTATGTATTATGACAGCTCACTGCCTGCTAGGAAGGGGTTTGAAGGCTGGGCCAGGTGGAGGTGATGGGAGCTGGCTTGCTTCCACCCATAATGCTTATTGGAGCAGGCCCTGAGATGGTTTTATCATTGAGTCAGTTCCAGATTTTAGCTGGGTGGATACCAGGTTTTTCCATGAAGGATCCAGCATGTGCACGTGGGCAACAGGAGCAGGCCCAACTGACAGCTCAGATGTACCCAGAACTCATGTGTGCCAGGTGCTTAACTCAGTCTTACCACCTGGCAGGCCTTCAGAGTGAAAATAGGCACATCTCATCTAGGAAAGCATGTGTTCACAGTCTTTACTGCAGCATGGAAACCTTCTCTCTGCTAATTTTCAAGTCTCCTCATCCAGAGTACTATAAATATTTACAATGTTTCCCCATGTGCCTATAGAATGTAAATACCAAACTTGCGGAGAAATAATTTAATAAGATTCAGACCCAGAACATGCCATTTTAATATTGGTATAAAAATAAATAGCTGATGATCCTCCTGATCTTATTATCCAGGGACATTATATGTGTGCTTTAAAAGGCAGAATTTCTAGGATGAAAGTAGATAAGAAAAAACATGAACTGAGTGGTGAGCGGTGTCAGCATGCATTGTGGATGGAATAAGTTCCCTGAGTGCTCACCAGAAGGTTCACCAAGTTAGATTTGAGGGGAAGAATAAGGCTCTGCACCTTCTTTGTGTCTTGGCTGAAGGAGATGTAGGAGGAAGCAGAAAGCAAAGGATGGTCTAAAACTTTCCTCAGTGCACTGCTGTTCAAGAGTTCCTTGATGCCTTTGCAACTGTGCAAAGGTCTCTACCTTGGCAACCAAGGTGGTGTAGGCTTTCCATTACTTTCCTGAGTGGCTCTCTGCACAGAGCCAGCATTTAAAGCCAGACTGACTAGCACTTCATGGTATGGCACCACCAAGCCAAGTACAGCATCTGAGTTGGCACAGCATGTGGTCTATGAGTCTTTTTGTGCCTTGCTTCTTTTTACAAAGCTTTTTTCTACTTGTGATGTACTATTAAAAGTCTCCAACTGAAGACATTGTTTTTTCTTTCAGGGTGGGCACACTCTTAATTTTAAAGGTTGAAATCATAACATGGAGTTGTTCCCTTTGCTTTTTTTTTTTCTTTAATATAATTTCAGCACATGCTCAAACACTGCAAAACTAAGATTCAGATCACTGCTCTGCTGAGGGAGAGTTCAACCCGACATTCTTCACATCCTAGATTAATCCTATCTCTACCAGGCTACTTTGGGTTCAGATGCTCCTTCCTTCTGTTTCTGGAGCTGTGCCACTATCCAATCCTGCCAGTTGTTCGTTTCTCTACATGACTGGTAGCCCCATGGTTAGATTACCTTTTCAGAGAAGGGAGATATGGCTTTGAGTCTCCATCAGGCTCAGGAGAAAAGGTGGAGTAAGTCCCAGATCCTGGTGAGTGCCCTAGTATTTGTATAATTTGGCACAGAATGGGTAACACTTTCATCATCTTTGCTTTTGGATGTACATAAAGAAAATTGCAAAGGTCATTTACTATTTTTATGGAACCTCATTTTATTGCAGTTTATCTTATTTTTTGATCAAGTGTTGGACTGGGATCTTTGTGGAGGTGAAGCAGATGGAAGGTCTCAGGTTACAGCTGGTGTGACACTTCAGATATGTATGCAGAGTGAATCCTCATAAAGCAAATTAAAACCAAACGAGAAGGTGATTGGTAATCCTATGGGATTTTGGGGGTAGGGAGCATAAACCACATTTGCTGTTGCAGTGTTGGATACAGAGCCACATACTTGGTCCCAATACTGCTTCCATCCCACGCCCTTTTAGGCAGAAAGAAAACTGATGAATTCTGAAGGATGTCTCTGTTCATCTTTCACTTCACATACACGTCTCTGGTGTGTCTGTGGCACTTGGCACATTGTAGTCTGTCGTCATTCCACAACTTGGCTTCCTGTGGTGTGAAATCATTAGCTGATTTAGACTTGTCAGGATTAGCTCTGCTCTGTGGTGCAGTGGGAAGATGTTCCTGCAGAGTCGAGTTCAAAAGCCGTGCTGCCACCTAGACAGCAGATGTGACGTCAAGTGGCACTGGCAAATTAGGACATAGACTTTTCTCTCCTCTGACAGGCTTAACACAGCATTCAAGATATCTCTCTTTTTAATTGTCCATTACTTGTGACTCTTTCTGGGAACAAAATTTGCTTGGGGTCCCCTACATTTCTTAAATCTGTGTATTCTTTTAGGGGGCCCCTACATTCCTTAGACTTGTGTATTCTCTACGTCGTTGTCATGAGTTTTCATATGGGTGTGGCATTTTAATGAAGATGTGGTGAGGAGGTAATGGGTGAAACAATTATTTCATAAGGCAGAAAGAAATGCTGTAAGATGATCTTCTGTCTTTCATTAGAATCTAGCGTGTTATTTATCAGTGAAAATGTCATTGGAGAACAGGTCCATGCAGGAAATGAAACTTTAGTGAAAGTTTATGTCAGATAAAATCAACATTCAATTTAACTTGCTGTATGTAAAAGAAAAATATCCACCTCAGTTTGGGCTCAGGGACATGCAAAATATTTTCTGGTTTAGGGATTAAATTAACACCTAACTGAAAGGGTTGTTAACATGCTTTAGTGTTTCAATGTACCATAACTAAATTTATCTTCTACTTAAATGAAAGAGTCAAAAGCTAGCATTTAATCTATCTTAATGAATTTCTAAAGAAGGGGCAGTGTTTAATATCCTCTTCTGACTTAGTTATGGTAAGAATGATAAAGGAAAGGAATTTAAAACCAGTGAGTCTAAATGATGGGGTTTTTTTCCATTTACAAGTGCAATTGAAATAATCCTTATTTTTTTCCAAGTAATTTTGAAGGTGATGGAAACAGGTTTTTAACCTGGCCAATTGGGTAATTTCAAAAAGCGGCAATGATATAAAATTACCACTCCCTCCTCCAACCCAAAGCAATTATTAAAATTTATCAGCCTGACTGCTGGGGATTTCCTCCAACTTCTTACTGCAGTGGCAGTGAACCTTACTAGCAAATTCAAATTAATAAAGAGGGCTTCTTTTTGCTACTGAACTTGGTGGTCAGTTTTGTCTACAGACACAAAATCCATTTGAAAAGTTATAAAGAGTGGTGATTTAGTAGATGTGCACTTGCTCCTTTCCATTCAGCTTGATTAGCCTTTTATGCTTCACAATAGTTTGTCTAAAAAAATTGGCAAATTTGAGGGAGTTTACTCAGCATTTTTAAATTATAACAAAAGCCCATGACATGGAAAGCCCATCTTGGTTTGCTGTAATGCCAACAGCTCCCATAGCCTTGAAATATAGTTGACCAAGTTACAAATAAACAAAAAAAATCTTGAAAATATTGAGCAAATCTGCAAACGCTGAGGAATAAATAATTAAAAAAAAAAGTAATTGGACTTTTAATGTCAAATATGTGCTGAGAGGAGCCTATTTCCCTTCTCTCCTCTGAACAGCACATCCATTCACTCCATCTGCTTTCATCCCTACTCGAATCAACATTACTGCCCTACAGGATACAAGATGTTTTTTCACCTCTCTTGGCCCTCCCACAAATGTTATTAATGTTAGGAGTCACACTGATTTCATCCCCTTCCTAGCAGTAAACACCACAACTTTTGTCTCATCAACACATGGGATACAAGGGCTATTCCTGTACTTGCAAATTCAGCAGTGCCAAGATCCATGCTTCAATCCTCTCTGGCCAGCTGGCATGGACTAGCCATGTTCTTATGACTGAAGTCTCACAAACAAGCTTGCTACATCCCAGCTTTCTATTGGGAAATAGTGCATGGCTTTTTCTAACTCTATGGACTTATGCTGAGGATTTGTTTGGGAACTGGTCAGGGCCTGAACCATACCAGAGACTGTTTTACTTCTTTAACAATAGAGAAGCCAAAACCATAACATCAGGATCAGTCTGTCAATACAGACATGACCAGGTGGACTTCTTTTTAAGATCTTCCTGGATCTCTTTCTGGATCCGCAGTCTCCTCTGGAGCTGGTGGGGCACCTACATGTGGAGACCTTCATGTCTCTCCTCCCAGTCCAAGCAGTGGCAGTACAAGTGAGAAGGGGACCCCTCAAGAAATATTTGTTCAGTATCTTTGTCCTGTATGTGAAAAAGGGAGAGAAGTCTGGCTTTTGTTGTACAGCCACAATGTTGCTTCTTTTTTTACACCCAGTGGCTTTATTGTCTGTCCTGTTTGGGAAATCAAAAACTTCTCAGGGGTCAGAGTCAGAGAATTTTTATTCAGAAGGGAAAACAGCACAACAGAGAGGTTTATTTTTAGAAGATTCATTTCAACTAACATCTTTGAAAATCTGGTAAAATGTAACATGTTTCCTAGTAAAAGATATTATTTCCTTTTTTTCAGAAAGAGTAGGTTAACAGCCTGTTATTTCCAACCAGTGCAAAGAGATCCTTACGAGAGGTGCCACTTTGCTTAAGTCCCATTCAAATCTGACTCTCTGAGATTTATTTCTATAAACTGACAGCCACAAACTCCAAATCATGAAACTGAAGTGTAAAAAAAAAAAATTTTTTTCCTGTATTGTAGAACAGCTTGCATAATATTAAGCATTCAAGATTTCTAGTTCTAATTTTATCACAGCCTTTTTTTGTTTTTAAATTTTTTTTCACACAGCAAGAAGGGCAGAGTTGCCACATCCTTACATCTTGTGATGAGGTATGTAAGTCAGCTGAGTCCTAGTGTGAAAAAGAAAACAAAGAGTTTCTAGTTTACGCCAAATGCTTCTTTTAATTGTAGTACATTTAATTCATCATGGGCCTGTCAGATTTCAGGCAACAGAATAAACAGGCTTTCAGAGATGCTGCTGGCTCCAAGCATGACACTTTTTTTATTGGAACGGTTTTTAGTTCTGTTTGCTACAGAGTATTTTCCTCAGTGTTGTTTTTGTGCTGAACAGAGACTTGGCAATGTTTTCCATTGGAATGTAACACTGTCATGTAAGGTCAAAAGGGAAAATGCCAGTCGGTGTTTCCCAGTGGTTATACAGATGTAACATTATGTCCTTTCATTGAACTCAGCTTTTATTTCTGAGAAATAACTGTTATTTTAGCTTGCATCACTGCAGATATTATTAGTCATAAAACTATGCAGCTATTTATGTCTTATGTTCATCAGTCAAAGAAAAATACCTATTAACCTTGTCATAAAATATTATCAACTCTAACTTTCCAGAACCAATCGTCCGTCCTTCCTTCCTTCCTTCCTTCCTTCCTTCCTTCCTTCCTTCCTTCCTTCCTTCCTTCCTTCCT
>VZRN01006453.1:781909-804014 GCA_013397935.1 Dasyornis broadbenti
GCGCCTTCCTTCCTTCCTTCCTTCCTTCCTTCCTTCCTTCCTTCCTTCCCTCCCTCCCTCCTTCCCCTCATATTGAATTTTTTCAGGGGATGGACAGATAGGGAGGAGTGGAATAGCAAGGACTAGACTTTGGACTAAGCTTTGGTGCTGGTTGCCTCTATAACTGGTTCAAGTAAAGCTCTCTCATGCCTTTTGCTTCTAAAATAGAGATGAAAAATTCTTACCTTTATCTTTAAACTCTGTAAAGAGTATCTGTATACAAATCTATTATTACCTCTGCTAGAATCCCTCCAAGTAGTGTTTAGAAGGTTTTAGAGAAGGCAAGGATTGGCTTCATTCATTCTTTGATTAATTTTGAATCTCAGCCTTTTGAATGACAGAAATGCAATGCCAATTACCTTGGACATGGACACATCTGCAAATATGTTAAGTAACAGAGTACTGCTTGTACAAGCTGTAATTTAAAGGTTGAAAAACCTTGTATCATCCCTGAACTATAAAACCACAGATGCTCAGTTTCCCAACACTGCATTTTACAAAGCTCTGAGCCAACTCGTAAGTAAGCCCTTATGTAGTCCTGTTCAGCCCTTTTGAAGGGAAATTATCTTATTCAGTGTATCTTTTTTATTTCAGTATAAATTTATCCGAATAGAGACAAATTAAAAACTAAGAATGTATCTCTTGTTCTGTTTGATTGCTGAAATGTCAGTGGGAAATTAATCTTCTTCATTACAAAATAATTTCCCTTTCACACAAGACCTAGTCTGAGCACATTTTTAAGCACTTTGCTTTTACCTAGTGCTGTATTACCATAGGTCCCTAGCTGCAATAGCCTGTGGATTTACATCAGAGGTGAGAGGTCATAGGACTCCAACCTCCTACAATAATTGTGAGGGTTTTAATTCTTTGTGAAATGTCCTTTAAATCCCATTAGAGAGAGAGGTCCAGCTACAAAATTGAGTCACACATCGCAATTCTTGATAAATGCTCTTGATGTGATTATTCTTGGAGCATCTGTCTTGTGTCGCAAAATAATTTTGCTGTAGGAATTTCATTAACCACAAATAAAGGAAGTATGGCCCAGTAAATAGCCCTGTATACTCATCAGCTCTGGTCCTATCAGCAATAGATGTGTGTTAGCATGGCAATGGCCCAGGCTAAGTACCCCTGCCTCCGTGGAAGGGCTAATTCCCATAAGGGTAGTGCTACACTGACAC
The DNA here is from genome assembly GCA_013397935.1 of Dasyornis broadbenti. Lineage (NCBI taxonomy): Eukaryota > Metazoa > Chordata > Aves > Passeriformes > Dasyornithidae > Dasyornis > Dasyornis broadbenti. Next base: position 783,127 of record VZRN01006453.1, read on the forward strand.
TGGTCTGTTGCAGTTAGCCTAAACCAAGCTGAAATGTCTTTACACAGTGATGCATTTCAGATCCATGCACACCCAGACACATGCAGCAGATAGAAACTGCTCATCTCCAGGAGTGTATTTATGCTACAGCCTTGGTGAACCTTGTGTTTATCCTAGGTTCCAACAGCTCATATTGCAGACCTGCTGTTTCAGTCTGATGTGGAGCACAGGGGTTCCTTCAGGGGGATGGGGGATACAACTGAGAACTGCTTTTCACTGGAGCTCACCTTATATGAAATGGATATAGGCCTGTCTATACCCCATCCCTGCAATACAGGAGCCTTTGTGCTTTGAGTGGGGTAAGGAAGACACATAATCCATGTCCACTCCGTGTTATAAAAAAGCTGTGCTTTATTTGAAAGATTCCTGGATCAAACACCAATTTCTGCATGATGTGGCCATTTTAATTTTCCCTTCTCTGCCCGAAATAAACAATCAATTTTTTTATTTAGGTACCAATGTGAGGTGGGTTAGAAATACCTTGACTGTTGAACAACTTGCAAAGAGAAATACAAATAAATTTCATGATTTGGATGGTAAAAGCTGAAATTTAGCTTAAAACTGGAAATCAGCTTCTCCATTGCTACATTTTGCAGTGAAATCATAATTGTGTATTTGACATTAGTCTGTTGCCATGGATAGTAGGAATCAGGGTAGGATGTGATGACATTAAAAGGTCACTTCAATCTCTAATAGCTATGGTTCTGAGAATGACTAATGGCATTGTGCTGTTACAAATGTAGAGCTGGAGCAACATGATGAACTCTAACTGACTTTTGTATAAGCATAAATACCTCTGAGATTTAGAAGAAAGGATGACAGACCCCTGTTAAAAAGTGAATGAGTTTATTTTCCATTTTGTTCCTTTCTGAGAGAGATTGCATACCTGGTCATTGGAGAGGGTCATTTCATTAGGACAAAAATGTAATAGCAAAATGGGTGTATCAATAAATGTTATTTCTGGTATAAATCTATGCTTGTATTTAAACAATTAACCCTAGATAATAATTTACAGGGGATTTACTTTGACCAATAAACATCACTATTTTGGTATCTTAGAAATTTCAAGACTCTTTTAAGATGTGGCTCTTCTCATCTGATCGTAGGAAATAAGGGATAATGTTTATTTTCAGAAGGACATATTTGAAGCATCTAACTGAACCCATAGAGTTCCTGCTTGGTTTGGAACAGTTGAGTTTGATCTGGCAGAAGAACATGACCGAGTCATCCTGAATTGTTAACACAATCCTGGTGGTTATGCCAGAAAACCTTTAGGGGATGGGAAGGAGATGGAGCACAGCTTTCTACTACAGCAAAAACTGTTAAAACAGAAAGAAAGAATACGTCAATTTTGTAGAACTTGCCTAATGCTACAATATAAACTTTTTATTTACTCATGCAGTTCCTCAAGAAATTGTTTTAAAATAAATTTGTATATATATATATATATATATATATATATATAATCAAATATAAAGCCTTTCCACCATCCCTCTTCCTTTTGGTTTTTTTTTCCCCTTCCTTTGCCTTGCTTTGCCTTGCCTTGCCTTGCCTTGCCTTGCCTTGCCTTTTAAAAGCAAAGGTATTCTATAGTCTGGCTGTTTAAGCACTTTGTTGTGTAACCATTTTCTAGCTGTGATGTGTTTATTAATCATCCAGTGTTGCCACGTTTCATTGCAAATTTTGCATTCCTGGGAACTGTTTGTAGATGGTTTCCTGTTTTTGCAAACCTAGGCAATCCAGCCCAAGCTGCCATTCACTGCTGTTGTATGTTGATATCTCCTGGCCATTCACAGAGGCTGTTGCACTTTGCCTGCAGCAGGAGAATAACCAAAGGAAGAGTAAATCCATTCTTTAATCTCCAGTGCAGAGATAATGTTTTCTCCAATAATAAGTTTCCTTCTGAATATGCACAACTGCATATTCTTGGAGCATCTGTCTTGTGTCTTGGCACATGCTAGAGATGAGCAAAGCAGCAGCTTTTATTTAAAGAAATAGAAAAGCAGGGTTGCAGAACATCCAGGGGTGGATATAACACCACAAAGCAAGGAAGAATCACAAGAGCCAAACTATAATAAATGAGGTTCTTTTTTCAGCAGTTTGCCAATGTGCAAAATAACAAGGTAGATCAGGTTACACAGTTCTGAAATAGTTTAGTAAACAGACACTCCCAATTTTTGTTCTACCACTCATTCCTTGTACAGATTTTGGATATGTAGTTTTTTTTCATCATTCATGTCAGGTCTGTAGATAATCAGTCCAGCCATTAAAATAATGTTGCTATTTTCCATGATAGTGAGAAACAGCATTTTTTTACCACTATTTTTCATTACTCATGAGACAAATTTAAAATCAACTATTGAATTACAATGAATAAACCTAGGCATCTGTTCATTAAAAAAAAAAAAATTCTCAAAATGAAGCAGATTCCATTCATATTAGTTCTACTTTTATATAAACATAACATTGAATCAAGCAAAGCATTTCCATAGTATTTCTATAAATCATTAATTGATTTCATATCATCAGTACAGAGAAGACAGACATTCTCAATACACAAATAATCATTGAAATACATATTTTAGGCACCTGGTTCTTTTCAGGAACTTGAGCTCTCAAGTATTGCTTGTGAGTAATCATCAGTATCAGTAATCTCCACATGATTTATTAATGTCTTGCTAAAAAGCACTGATGTAACTGTCCAGCACTGTTTCTATACAGGGAGAAGAAAATCCCAAGCACTGTCATCATCAGCTGGCTTGAGTCCAATAATTCCAAATTAATTTAAGTGATCAAGAACTGGGCGTTAACTTCTCTTGTATGTCAGGAGAGTAGGTAATAAAATAAAACCAATCAGTCAAAGCGTAGCAGCTCTTTGTAATAGTGGGAGGAGAGGGTGAGATCACCGTTTCTGCGAAGCTGAAGTGACCAGCTGACTCCTTTGTCTGCTAGCCTGCATGCTCTCCTCTGGCAAGGCAAGAGACAGGCATTGCTCCTGCTACTTTGTGATTAAGGGGCTCTCCCAAGTCACTTCTTTGCACAATGAAGCTCAGACGCCTGGTGGCAGTCCTCCTGAAGACAGCTTATGACTCCATAATTTCTTTCTTCTTACATCACACCTGTAGAAAGAAACAGGTTAATTAATGAGAAGAGTGATGTGCAGCTTTAATTCTCGTTGTTATGACTCTGAGCAAGGCCCCATGAGAACACTGGAAGTAATTACGTTTTATTTCCTTCTGGTTTAGCTACCAGGCCTGCCTTTGTTCACAGCAGATTTTATAGGAATTTCTTGCTGTCTTTAAGACTGGCATTCACCATTTCTGTCTTGGAAAAGTTTAGGATGTTTAATTTCAATTCTGAAGACCAGATATGGGCATTTATTTACCTTCTAGGAAAGAAACAATTGCACCTCCTGAGAGTTTTCAGATTTTTTCTGCTGTAGTTTCCTGTGTTCATGCTGCATTGTAATGGACTACTTGATTTTGTGATTTCTTTATTCAAGGCCAAAAGAAGTCTATTATTTCAATTTACATATAATATGCACTTTTATAATTTGAGTTCAGTCTTTAGAGTCATAGAAGGCACAGTACAGTAGGTTAACACAAAATGCTATGAACTGAATTCTTAAATGCAAGTCACAGTTCTATATACTGTGTGTAGTAAGACAAAATTTCCTTTTTCATGTGCCAAATAGGCTTCTATTTAAAGCACAGCTATGAGAAGATGTGTTATCAGTCAAAATCCAACTCAGATTTAGATTGTTAATCTAAAAACAATCTAAATTAATTAATCTGAATAAAACAATGAAAGAGGAGTTGTACCTACTTGTAAGTGAAAGTCTGTTGTGATGTCCTCAGTACTTTGAGGAAACACCAGTCAATGAGAATTCTTCAATAATTCCCTTCATTCCAGCTGGAAAGGAAAATATTTATAAATATCTCCAGTTAGAAACTCCTGAGAGGGGCTTAATACACTGTGGTTACTCTGAATTAAGATTAAAATACTGCTTGATAGCCCCTGACTTTTTTTAGTAGCAATTATTTTGAGTGCATGATAATATTTGTAAGTGACTGCGTGTGCTTTAAGCTCTCCGCTCCTTGATATGCTCTTGAACTTCTGGCATTTTACAAGGGGCACTGAATCAAAGGTTTTGATGGGGTGAAGAGGACTGACATTATAAAATTAACATGTCCTGAATTACCACCCAAGAAACACAGACTCACAGACAGTGTACGTTTTCGGAGTTACACTCATTGTTAACTGACATTAAATACACGCTTGTCTTATTAAAATGCTGCTAGGGCTGCTACTTAATGATTCACTGTGATTTTATGATCACGTAGGCTAAATATTCTAAGAAAGTTTTAGTTATGAACTAGTTCAATAGGAAAGGATTGTGTCAACCTAATATATTATTATATAAGTGGTATTTTCAGTAGTGTTCACTGAGTATTGTCAGATACTGGTCTAATGGGTTGTATAATATCATTATAGTTCATGATATCTAAGGCTCATTAATAATAAAGTCATGCAGTCCATTAGTCTGTTTAAATAACCTAAAAGATATTTGATGTAGAGACTGAATTAAACACGAGTATGTTCATGCATGTGCAAACCTGTGTTTGCAGAGCTCATAATGAGTTACTTTCAGTACATTTTAGTTGTAAAGATGAAGACCAGCATCCAAAAGCCGAGCAAGCCACATAGATAAACCACTTCTGGCTTTACACTTCACTTTACACTTTACACAAGACTTCAAATTCTAAAAGTGTCTTACAAGCAGCTCTGCATCTAAGATGCTTACATTTTAATCAAGTGCTGTCAAACTTCTTGACAACTAAGGGAGAGATTACTCTATAACTGTTTATTCAAAGATCCAATGGTAAATAAATTTTACAGTGTTAAAGGATGATGGAATATGATCTGAGAACCATTTGAGAATTCTTTCATGCCCTGCCAGTTTGATGGCCTAATTTGAGTAATGAGCAAATCTTGCTATGCCCTGTATATGGATTCTGCAAATACCTGGGTTGCAGATTTAGCATCACTGCAAGGATCGGATCCAGTTTTCTATTTTCTGTGATAAATATATACTTGTTGGAGGTTGGGAATTTTTCCATCCTGTGGCTAGAGATACCTTAACGAGCCTTAACGACTGCGTACTTAAGAGACAACGATTGGGTACTTAAGGGACAAAGACTCACTTAAGAGACTAAAAACATAGCCAGGTGTGGCGAGAGAAGAAAAAGGTGGCTGGCCACGGGCAGAGACACACTTGTCCCTGGGACTTGTTGGAGGAGACAGCTGCTGTTTCTTCTTTCCCTTCACTGCTGCTGCGGGAGCTCAGCACTGCCTGGTTTTTCTTCCTTGCTGGAGTCTCTGCTACTCTTTTGTTCGCCGGCTCGAGTGGACAAGCTCTGCCGCCCAGTTTGCTGCCCTGAGATTCCCTGCTACAGCTCCGCTCGCCGTGCAGCCGCCTCGCCCTCAGCTCCGTCCGCCATCACCGAGGAGCTGAGCNGGCAGCCCAGAGAAAGCTGCCACCGGGTATCTGGTTTGTTTATTTGTTATTGCTACTGTTATTGTTGCTTGTTTTCCTCGTTATAGATACGAGTAAAGAACTGTTATTCCTTTTCCCATATCTCTGCCTGAGAGCCTTTGATTTCGACCTTACAACAATTTGGAGGGAGGGGGGTCATATCCTCTAAGGCAGGTTTCCACCTTCCTTAGCAGACGCCTGTCTTCCAAACCAAGACAATACTACACTGTCTGATAAATTATATTATCCTCTTTATCCTAAAAAAAATGCATTCTAATATCAAAATTCAGAGCAGTTCAATGGCCTTTACAGGATGCCAATGGCCTTTACAGGATGTCAGAGGAAAGATCAGAGTGTTCTCTTTCATGACAGTCATTCTAAAATATTATAGGGACAAAAATGCACAGATTCATAAGGGGATAAGTAGGTGGTATAAGTAGGCACTCATGGAGAAATCCTGACTTCACTGGACCCAGTCTTCTTATTTCTTTCTGTCTTCATTTCTCCTCAAATTTTCTAAACAAACATTTTGAAAACTGTGTTTGTGTCTGTTTGTTCACCTTATTTGTGATAGCCAGATTAGGCAGAGAATATGGCAAAGAACATGGCCATGTATGTCTGTTTCTGTCTATGACCAGCTTATTTCTAAACATTTGAAACACAAATTCCTGATGTCCTCTCCTGCAAAAGCACTGTAGCAGTTTGTCTGTTGAATATATTCCTTTAACATTTCATATATGCAATTCCATCTTTATTGTGTCAATTAGTAGTTTCAGTGAATTAATACAGTGTACTGCTGGTCACCTGCTTAAAATCCAGTCTGTCTGCAGAAGATATGCTACAACTGCTAAGATTTGTGTGATATGTGTGATATTAAACCCAGAAAAGCATCCTCCTGGTTTGTAGCACAAAGACATACTCTAACAAACTCAGCAGAATAACTCTTGCTTTCACACAGCTATTCACCCAGAAAAAACATTAGCATGTAAATGTTTCAGATTGCAGTACCAGCTGGAATTTAACTTGACCAAAACAAACTAGAAGATAGAGGCAGCCTGTTTGCGGAAACAGTGGACACAGGACAGGGAAATGTGCCATGAGGGGTTTTCTGGTAGAGAAGACTGGCTCTAGATGGAGAAGATTCAAAGAAGTGACCAGAACAGTATGACAGAGAGGAAAAAATGGGTTCTGTGCGAAGTTTCCTCCAAAGTGATCTGCATTGTCTTGAGGCAATGCCATTATTCTGTTGAAATCGATGGGATTATTCTCTTGGCTTTACAGCAGCCAGTATCTCACTCTTGATGCTTATCACTCCTGCTTGACCTTGCAGGCAAGGAAGTCATTGCAATTTAGAGTGCCTCAAAAAAGAACCTGTGCCACATGACTACTGGGCTGAGCATGAGGACAGTCTTTATGTGTCAGAAACGCAGAGATATACTTAATGCATCTGAAGTGCATCAAAGTCAGATTTCTGTATCAGATCACTGTGTTTACAGTGCAGGAGGAAAGCTGGGCATGTCTGGATTTATCCCACACATTGACTCACAGCTATCCTACTCAGAGCCAAAACCACTCCTAGTAACACTTCCAGTCACCAACAGCAACTGCCAGCAAGCAAAAGTAGATAACAGCAGAGGTAAACTTTCAGTCTGCTTCAGCCTGAAACTTGAATCTTGGTAGAAAAGCAATTTTAGCCATTGGAAGGAGTAACTGGAGGCATATCAGGCATCCTCTATTCAGTGGTCAAGTCTTCAAAGGCTTTGTAAGCAGTGGAAGTCTTTGCATCTGAAAAACTCTTCTGAGCTATACTCTTCAGTGCCAAAATTGGTAAGTCCATGTTGTAGCAATAAGCTTACCTGTAGAACTTAAAAATGGGAATTAATTTGAAATTAAAAAAAAAAAAAGGACATCTGTACTTGACTTGCAGTGTTTTCCATATAATCTCTGTTTAATTACAAGTAGAAGTTCCCCTGTACTCCTGCCATGTGTAATATGGGCTCTGATTGTCCTGAGAAGACCTTTTTTCTTCTTATTTCAGCACCAATATGTGAATTCTTTAAGTTGCCATCAGGAAACTGTTCAGTCATGTAGCTAGACTACTAAAAAGTCCCATTGATACAAAATCTAGTCTTTAAATACTTAGCAGAGTTGGAATAATAGGATAAACTGAATACATGCCAGTATCTTCTGACACTATTTCAAGCAGAGATGTTATTGAATGTACACAAGCACCTCTTAAAGATCTGTTTAACAATTCCTGTATTTTATTTAAGAATTCATTACCTTTCAACTGTAAGCGAAGGATGAGTGACAATGTTTTATTATATTGCAAAGATTTCATGCTGTTTAACATGGGTCTTCTCCTCTAAAAGATGACCACAAATATAAGGATTGGGATGACCACCTCAGGAGGGATGAAGGACTAAGCTAGACAGTAGTTGTCCTATGACATTTATTTATTTTTAAAACTATTTTTAAAATTCTCTAAGGAAATATACAGTATCCCACCACTATGTTTAATTTAATGGCAACTGGCACTGAATTCCTCAAAGCCTTTCCACAACCAAAGTTTTTACTTTATAATTACATTTATATCTTTGCCTATCTAACCTTCCTTGCACATATCACGTACAAATGTCCTTCAGGAATGTGGACAGTAGGTTTTATGCACCTATCTGATATTAACTCTTTGAGTTTAGCTTAGCATTTGTTCCTACAAAGCTTAAAAAATGTGCTTGAAATTATTCAATCTAGCTTATTGAATATATTTACCCAGTAGAGAGAAGGTTATATTGACTTGGATCTAGAACAATAGTCTTAGTTACCCCCAAGCTTCAACAGGTTTCAAGTTCGGTTCAGATTTTGACTTGCATTCCACCAGGGTGAATACTGGCATCTGAGCGACTAAGTCACCTCAGGCAGTTGGAATCCACCTCAGTTTGTAAAATTGGCCTATGATGTGATTGTCTGCCCTCTTCTTGGTTAAAAAGTGGGCATAGATGCAGAACTTGGGCAAACATGCATAATGAAATTGAACAAGTTATTGGTAATAACCAGTATTTTAGATTAAAAAAAAAATAGAAGAATTTGGAAGAAGTGAAAATGTTGCAGGAAACAGGGTAGCAGTCGCAAATGAAACAGCATGTCATGAGCTCTAAATAAAACCAGAGATGTCCCTTGCTGTTGTACCAGCTTCTTAACCCAGGCCTTTCAAGCTCTGCAGACAATACTGGAACGGTAAGGGATGACTAGGTCAGTCTCTTTTGAGGCTGCATAAATCATGACCATATCCTTTCAAATGAATGGTCTTACACCACTGATCATTTCTTGGAAGGCCTGGATGTCCCATCCTGACCATGAATGCTTAGACCAGCACTGTTGTTGTGTGTCTCGCTGCTGCTTTGTTATTTCCAGTGTAATGCCACATCATTCCTCCTCATTTCTGTGGGCTTTTGCTGCAGTTGCATTCTGCATATGGATTTTTCTGGAGCCAAATTTTCCACAAGTAACATAACATATGAAATATGGCTACCGTCCAAAGCTAAATATCATTTCAGTTCTCTTTCCTGAGATGAAAAAAACCATGATAATAAAGAAGCTCCTAGAACTGGGTGATAAAAGGAGCAAAATTAGGGTAACTTTTCTAGCTCTGATTTTCTTGTTGCATAAGCAAGTGAAAGGAAAGTATTACATTTCTATTTCCACTATTCTATTTGCTTAGACTCTATAACAAGGAAATGACAGCAGACAAAAGCAACAGTATGTGTTCAACCCAAATTTTTACAAAACTGCAATAGCAGTAGAGAAAAGATTGCAATGTATCTAATTCAGATACTAATTTCCACTGAAATACTTGAAGAACGGCCAACAGAAATGTAGCTGAGCACTCTGAATACAGGTATCCCAAAATTTAAAGCTAGACAATTAAAAATCAATTTTACAAGACTAAGGATAATATTTCCTCAAATTCTTGTGTGCAAGAAGTGAGAATGATAGAAGCTCTCCAATAAAATGAAGCAGATTTTAGCTGCCCTTTCTCCATTCTGGGATTGCAGTCATGTGTGTTGAGAAAAGCTCTTCCATTTGTTGTGCTGAAGGGTTGATAATGGGTCTTATTTTCATTGCTCTGTTTCCACCTAGTGCTCAAAGTGCACATTGCACCAAGCTGTACGTATGTTCTAGAATCCAGAACGGCAAATTGGTGTCACTCTCTGTTTTCAGGGAAACTGTGGTACAAATTTGCAAGTGTAAGATTAAATATCACTTTTATAAAAAGCACTGGTTCCCAGAATAAAGTCTGTCAAGTGTCTGTATGGTCTTTGCTGCATGATCTGTTCATAAAGAGGAGTGTCATTATTTGGTTTAACTCTTAGAATCCCTCTTATGGATGTCCTTTTTTTTTTTGTGGTAGTTCTCTTGTTAACTGAAGACAAATGAATGCATGTGAATTAAAAAGACCACACTATAGTCTTTGAGAGACATTCATTACTCTCACAGGCAAGGGTGTGTTCAGGATGAAGTCTAGAAAGTGATGGCTAAACCACCTGGAAGGTGGACTCATCTGGAAAGTCTTTCCCCTTACATCTCAAGTTATAAAGTGCCTTTCACACTTTGTAGCAGCTGCAACATTTGAGTAACAGAACTGGAGGATTCAAAAACTCGATTGTGCTGCAGGATGAAAATAAGAGAGATTTTGTGATGGACTATGAAAACTGTACTTTTTCAGCAGGTTGAGAAGAGCTAAAGACACAACATGTTGATTTTCCTTGTGAAAGGTAGCAGGAGCCTTATGGACAGATACAAGCATACACAGACAGGACAAGTGATGTTTTAAATTGCTTTCCAGTTCTAAGACAACATTTTTGTGGTATATATGCTTATAAAAAGGCAAAATAGCTAAATGTCTCTTAGTTGCACCACAGGCACCATCTGAAAAACACAGGGTCGTTATTTCTCCTGGTGTCTGATGTGTAGGAAGATGGAACCTCCTGTTCCACAGTTTGTAGTTTGAACATTTCTTTAGGAAAGAAGCTTCAGCTCCTGCTCTTCTGGTCTGCTTTTTCTTTGAGCATGTGCAAAATATGAATGAGTTAATGCCCAGACTAAGAAACTGCAATGTTCTTGGCTTAGGAGAGCATACAAACCACTGATTTACCAGGCAGGAGGCAGCACAGCTGTGGCCACCTTCTCCTGGATAAAAGCAGAGTACCAATCGCAAATGAAACAATATGTCATAAACTCTGAATAAAACACGAGAGGCTCCTTGGCATTACACCAGCTGTGATCACATTTATTTTCTAATAAAGCTTCTGAAGCTCCTCTGGTTTAATAAGTGCCCAGCACTGACTGCTGCATTAGGCCACCCTGAAAACCTGTACGGCACCAAACTCCTTTTAGGTCTTCTGGATACTCCTCACCCAATTTAGATGTGAGGCAGACACCAAGCTGTTTGCTCCAAGCCATGCAGATACCGCTACAGAGGCATAAATAAATAAATAAATAAATAAATAAATAAGAGAATTCTGAATACAGTGACCTACCTGTAGAATTTACATCTTTCTAGGTAGAGCGAACAGCTGGGCTGAGTTTTTTTACAGTTTCAGCTTTGCTTTTAAATTTCATTTTACAGAACAATTTGTTTAACCTTTCAAAAGACTAAATGCATAGGACTGTATAGGTCAGCATTTTTCTAGCAGAACCGCCTTGTTAAAATACTGTAATTTTTTTACCACTCTGAATATTGCTGTGAACTCTGAGCTACAGAATGGCTCCAGTCTACACCAGTTTCTGTTATGCAACCTTCTTGTTTGAATAGTAAAATCAAAATTTATTTACTGTCAAATTGTTCTTATTTGTGAAATAATGTTAATAAAATAGTTATTTTAATGGAAAATGCATGAGGAGGTGTGTGTGAACAGCAGTATTTTATTATACTATCTCTTGCTACCTGAGCTCCCCATTCCTGAGAGTTTCCTGCATGGAAGTATAGATTTGCTTTCATTTGAGTCCTTAAATCGTCTGGTGGGAAATGTAAACTAGGGAAGGGACTACTGTGGATGTAGCTCTGCTGTACAGAAAGGAGTCCCTGAAGAAGGCAGGGTCTGTGAGAAAGTGCCACCCATCTGGAAACTGCGGCTCTTGTCTTGGATCATAGCAAGGTGAGGGGCTGTTCTATCCTCTGCAGTCGCCCAGTCAGGTGAAGACTTTCTGAGTCTTTGTATTATTGCAGACAGTGTGTGCCTTTCCAAGGGGATGGGACATAGGACTTTGTTATAGGAGAAGAAAGTACTGCCTGTATCTGAAAGCAGCAATAAACTGGTGCAAGCAGAGTAAATTATTTTTTTGAAAGTATGGGAAGCCTCAGTATTATCCAATATAATTAAAATTAGTACATTTACTTCTAAATAATTATTTGTAATAATATGTTTAGTATTTCTAGCCCTATCATCCTTCAAGGAACTGCTCTTGGCAAAATAAACGCTTATTTCCTCGGTGGACTGCATTTATGTAAATACTTAATAGATTGTGATTAAATTAAATTAGCACTATGTATCCCCTTCAGACTTGTCTACATGGTCCTGTCCTGTGATCTTTGCGCTAATGAGTATTTGGATGAAAATATGTGGGGTTTTTGTTTTTGTTGTTTTTGGGGTGTTTTTTGGTTGTTTTTTTTTTTTTTTTTTTTTTACACAGAGGTGAAAAGTTAAATACGTACACATANTTACCAGAGTGTGGAAAATTAAATCAATGAAGTAAATTACCACACTTAAAAGTGAGGGGTAACCCTTCTTCAATATTTGTAGTATTGCCATTTCAATGGCAATAACATAGTTTGAATCACTCTTTTCTATTGCAAAGGCTGGTAGGAAGAAGGGCACTTCAGTTTTTAATGTTTTCCTTTATAGAGGCATGGACACACTAGATTAGACCTACACACCATCCAGGCCAGTAATTTATTTCTGACAGCCCAGAGGGAGATGCCTCAGAGGTTGGTGCAAGGATCTGCAGACAGAACTAAGGGCACTGCTCTCCTTCTAATATGAAAGTAATAAATCTGTCCATACAGCTTGAGCAGCCGCCTTTAGATTCATCTTGTGGTGCCAGAAATAATGAATAAACCCTTCACAGATTTTTCTGTCTATTGCACTGAGTGATTGTGCACTACAGCAGAAGGTCTCAAGTCTGATCCTTCTTTGAAGCTTCAGTGCAACAAGATGGAATGGCTGCTGTGATTTGGAGGCACTGCATGGGGATGGGAGGCAGAGGCAGCAATAGCTGGGGCAAATCCCAGTCCAAGACCTATAACAATTCTCACGTCAACATGTCCCAGCATGTTTACTGAAAATCCCTGTCTACTGAGAGAGATGAGCAGAAATTTCCTTGTGTTTGTTAAAAGGGAGAAATCGAACCCCTTGTGTTTGGTGCTGCTTTGTGATGATTGCAGAACTTGCACTTGTCTTGGTCTTAATCTCAAATTTCTCCCTGAGTTTCTGGGTAGAATTTACAAAGTTCTCAACAATAAAATTAAAGCAGTTCAGGGGAGGTCAGCCATAACCAGAGGATATGTGACGTTACCATACCAGTGATGTGTCTGCCACTTACACTCAAAGCTGAGTCAGGCCATGTCTGCCTGCCTTAAATAATGCATGGAGCCAGAGATCCCTGATTATGGAGCCACCTGAAATTCCCTTTCCCTTTGTGCAGTCACCTAGGAGTGGTCAGTGCAGAATTACTGAGGGCAGGGTGTGTCTTACATCTGGCTTGCAGGTGCCTTATTCTGAGCTCTATCCATCTGGAACCAGAGACAGGTGGGTGTTCACCACCGTTTCCTCAAAGTACTGACCAAGGACCACTCCAATTACAAATTGATGAGAAAGTAATACAAGGGACATGTGGCTGCCTTAGGATCAGATATTCTGCATGAACAGCCCAGGGGCCAGAACTCAGACTCCTGATTGTATGGTGGCACAGTTTTCAGGACAACTAGAGAGAAAGCTTGTCATGTAGAACATTAATTTTGTATATGACCATATTTAAGCTCTGTAAACTAATATTTATCTTATACATACATTAAATTTACTCCGGAATTAAAAAACATAAAGTAGTGCTTAAAGTTTCCCTCATCTGTATGACATCTGTGAAGTCTGCTTCTGCTGTGTGGTCATGTATTTACCTGGATGCATATTCTTGTCGATAAATCAAAGCAGTTATGTATTTTACCTTCCATAGTACTACTACTAATGAGATACAGTACATCTGCCCTCAGATTAGCTTGCATTTTCCTCACAGAGCAACATCTCTAGTAGTTACACAAAACTGAAAGTGATTAAACACCCTTTGACTCAGTGGGAATATTGCAATGTAACATGCCTATTTGTTATGTTCATCTCCTTTGCTTCTAATAAAAATTTATGCTTATGTTTAAACAGCTTCCTGTACATAAATTTCGGATTTTGAGTTTCTACTATTCTTTCTTTCTGCAAAAGTTTTTAATAGTCATCTCTGTCGCAAAAGAAGAATGAAAACAAATCAGTACATTTTAGTAATTACAAGAAATTATTTAGAAGGCAGAAGTGGACATGGTTTACATTTCATTGACTTCATAATTATAGAGTTGCCAGTGTATGGGTGATTACCTCCTTCCTTCTTGTTTGTTATTAAATGAAGTGTTCAAGGAAACCCTTAATTTTTTTCTACCTACCATGGTTATCAGAGATGGGATGTGGCAAGGATGGAAGAAAATGAGGAAGGAAACACGTTAAAGCTGTCACATGAAAATAAGATGTACATAATTAAAGAGAGAAAGCATAGGCTTATTTTCAAAGTTATTAATCCTGGCTTGGTCTTCCCTCTGGGGAAGTAGCAATTTATATGGTGTACATGTAGCTTAGGGAGAAGAGAAATAGTATTTCATCACAAGAAGCAGGGCGGTCTGTGCTTTAGATGGTTGGACCTAATGTAGTAAAGCCACTAGTGCAGTATCCCAGGGCTCAGTACTGGGGCTGATACTGTTCTCCATATTTATTAGTGATCTGGCCAAAGGAGCACAGTGCACCTTCAGCACGTTCACAGATGATACGAACTGGGCAGACTGGCTGGTGCGCCTCGTGGTTGTGCCACCATTCAGAGGGACCGTGACAAGCTGGAGAATAGGGCAGAAAGACAATTTCTCTTCTCCCTGAGCTGGAGAACAGGGCAGAAAGCAATCTCCTCAACTTCAACAATTGTAAAGGCAAACACTTATATCTATGGAGGAATAAGCCCAAGCAGCAGTACGTGCCTGGGACCCACTGGCTGGAAAGTTGCTTTGCTTAAAAGGTCCTTGGAGTGAAAGGAAATGGACAACCAGGTGACCATGAGCTACCAACACACCCTTCATGGCAAAAAGGGTAGCAGCTTCCCAGGCTACATTAGTGAAAACATTGCCAGCAGGATGAGGAAGAGAATCCTTTTTCTCTTCAGCATTGGTGAAGCCACATCTGGAGTACTGTGTCCAGTTCTGAATTATCCAGTAAAAAATGACATGGTTTACTGGACTGAGCCCAGTGCAGTGATGATTAAAGTACTAGAGCATGTTTGATTACTTTGGAGGTCAGAGGGCTTCTTGAAAGATATCAAAGAAAATGAATGTTGATATCAGAAAAAGTTACTCCCTATGCAAAAGGACATGAAGTGGTAGTAATTGGCAAATCACCCATATATACCAAAGTATGTTTTTACTAACTTTTCCCATATGTATGCATGTTGAGATTTCAACAAAGTGTGATTTGTAGATGAGAGAAAAGCTAATGCAGTACTTCAAGAAAGTACCCTCTGAAAGGCCACAGATGTTTCCTTCTAACTGTTAGAAAGTCCTTTCAACCAAAATCCTGTGGGAGATCTCTTGTATTGAAAACACTGTAGCTGTTAGGGCAGGGAAATTACTAATAACAACCACTAATAACAATACGACTGAATTTACAGAGATGTTAAAATACTGGTTTTTGAGGTGTTAACTGTCCTTTTGTTCCAATAGTTACTAAATTAAGGTGCTAACTTGAAAGATCTGGTTTCCTGACTGATGTAAACGACCCAATGACACTATGGCAATGAAATGGACTTGGCCTGCCCCGAATATTTTTTTCTCCGCAGGCTTTGCTTCAGTTCTTTTGATTATGAGACTTGCAGTGAATTAGATCTTGATGTTTAGTGATCTGACCAAGGCAATCTAAGGGACTACTTGGAAAGCACAGCCAAGGGCAGGACAGGCCCTGCACAACTGTTACTTTGGGTGGGAATGTGGTACTAGATCAGTTTAAACTGATAATGAAACCGCACCCTTGCTGTTCACTGCAAAACCTATTGTCAACACGCATTTACTGGATCACTGCACTGTACAGTTAGATAAATGACAGAGATACTGATTCATGACAATTTCTGTGGTGTTTCCTGAACATGTAGTCCCTGCAGTGATACCTTTGGCTGTTTAGGAGGCTGACCTTGCAAAACCCTGAGAAAAAATTGTATTGAGTGGCTCTAACTGCACTTGCCCTCACGCATGAACTTCTGAACGTTGCTTGATTGTGGCATTGCCTTCAAAACACTTGGTTCCCTTGTTTGCAACTGAGCAACCCACTTTTCTCATCCTCTGTGTTTGCCCTTATTTGCTTCTTCTGCAGCATAATTCAGACGTTAATCTGTCCCAAACACAAGGATTCCACATGGATGGAATAGCTGACATGCCATGCATTGTTCATGACATAGTTCTCATGCAACATCACTGCTCATCCTGTCTCTCTTCATTTGATTGCAGTTTTTCTAAAGAGTACAATTTCCAGGCAAAGAGTTTTCTATTTTTTATACAAACCTCTCTACCATTGCTTAAAACCAGCAGGATACATTAATCTTCATTTGCAAGGATACCATTCTTGAAACCCTTCATGCACACTGCTGTGGAGGATTTGCATTATAAGTATAGGAAATCAGACAGATCTTTGAGATCCTTTCCTGCTTGCTTCCATTTTCTCTTTGACATATTTTCCTTTCATTTTTATTTCAAATCCTCTTCAGTTACTTTGCCACCTACTTCCAGATTTCAGTCTGTGTCTTCCAAACAGTGGCACTTGGAAGTCACAACTCCACTCTGCCCTTTTCATGGACTAAATGTTGTTCTGGCAAACAATGATTTGTGTGCATGTCATGGTGCTCCCTTATAACCATTGGAAGGGGGAATTTAAAAGATGTATTTACTTAAATAACTAAATATTGAACAGACTTCCCAGGGAAGAGGTCATGACACGAAGCCTGCCAGAGTTCAAGAAGTGTTTGGACAATGCTCTCAGGCACAAGGTGTGGTTCTTGAGGATGTGCCATGCAGGGCCAGGAGCTGGACTCAATGATCCTGTGGGTCCCTTCCAGCTCAGGATATTCTATGATTCTACTGGACCCTTTGGTGTTGACTGTTTTTATTTTATAGAATTTTGAATAACTCTTTAAGTACTATAGCATAATGACACAGGAGAGATTAATAAAATTAACAGATTTACCAGCTTTGGGGAGAAAAAGTGATTTCAAAATGTTGGCTAGAGAATAAGGTTGAATCCTTCCAAACAAAGATTTCAGTGTTGTTTGCAATAATGGCAAATAGTTCTTTGTATATACAGAATTTTGTATATACACTCTGCTCAGCTGATTCAATTCTCCTATACTAAACAAGGTATTGAAATGGATATTCCAGACATCTCTTGTGAAATCTGTTTAAGAAAGTTTGTTCTCATTTTCAACTAGGATTATCCTGATTTCCAGTAGGATATCCAGAAGAAGAAAATATCCACTAGGCCTCCAAGGTGCAAAACCAGTGCTGTGTGTATAAAAGAGTTAAAAATACATCCATTCTCCATGCAAAACTTCTGAGAAAGAAAAAAAATTCAGGTTCAAAATCATGTGACTTTTCCAAGGTTCCGGGGACCTTGCAGCCCAGACTTTATACTGGGGGGTTTCAGACGTTGAAGTGGTGGCCCCAGCAACACTAGCAAATAACTGTCGTACAACTCTGAGAAGAGAAATTTTTTGGTCCAGAAGTTGCTTGTCCTCACCACAGCTATTTTTTGCAGAAAACCACAAGATTTTACTGGCTGAACTCTATGGCATGTGTACAGAGCTCTCCAAGGAGTGCAAAGAACAGCAATTCTGGCAGCTTCATTTCCCTACTGATGCAAAAATAAAGAAAAAAAAAAAGAGAGAAACTGTGTGACACATAACTGCTACACTGGATTTTGTGGTATTGCTTAAACAGAGTCAGCGTGCAGCTCAGCTATTTGTAACCACAGAAACAGAAAATGTTATTTGTAAGGAAGGAGGATGTACACCAAATCTACTATATCTCAAACCTGACAGTGTTTCTTTAAAATGTTCTTAAACCTGTTTAACACACCCCTACTTTTCACCACTCCCTGGGAACATGCACCACTTATGGCAACTTGTAAATCAAGAAAAACCAAACCCAGCAATTTATTCTCCAGTGTGCACTGGATATTTTCACACACCCAGCTTGGCCGTATAATTAAGTTACAACAAAGCTCACTAGCTCAGAGCTTTCTGCTTCAACCTAAAATGAGTTCAGCATTGTAAGTCTCAAATATTCTGGAGCAGAATTGCATATTTCAAAATTATATTAAGTAAACTAAGAAAATATTTAGAATTCAATGATTGTGATTTACACACAATGCTATGAGGTTCTGCTCACAGATTCATAGAAGATCCCAAAACTCATTTATACTGTTTTATCTGCAGGTCAGAGATCTGAACAGAGTGAATATAGACACCGACAAGTAAAGCAGTTAAACCACAAAATTCAAGTCTTATTGTTGCTAAAGCTAGAGGATTCAAATACAGACAAATATGACATATTCTTTCTAAAAATAAAAGGAATTTTTCCTTTGTACCCGTGAATGAAAGGGAGGGAACTGCCAGGAAAGCACAATTGTTTTTTCCCCCTCTCTTCTCTCATCTTACAATTTCTTTGTGTGTCACACTCCTACATGGCCATATTATAGTTTTCTAGTCACATTTTTGTGTAAGGGGCCTCAGTGCAGTTAGGGAGTACATTTTTATAGATGCAGTACTGTTGAGGCTACAGAATGAGCTTTGCATCTTAAATGTTGTCCAGACAGAGAGAAAAAACCAATCTGTATCCTTGTTTCCTTTTCCTTTTAATTTGACAAGAAGCCATTGCTTTCTACAAAAGAAAAGAAATTATTTTAAATCCTGGAATTCATCTGACATGTATAGGTATCTATAGTGTAGATGCCTAGATCTGACTTGTCATTTTTAGGCTTCCTTTCAAAACAGTGGAGAGAAATAGTAACTTCCACAGCCCAGTCCTCTGACCTACTTTAATCTGCATTTGTGTGAGATTACATTAGGGGTGTCTTGAGTGATAAATTTAGAGATAGAAGCCTAGCTTTTGATGTAGCCTAGCTTTTTTGCTAAACAGAGCCTGTGATGGAAAGTCTCACCCAGCTCTGAGGAAACAAGTCTTTGAAAATAGATGTCACTGGTTTGGCGACTCCTTCGTTGAGTAGAATTTGAATTATTTGCTTACACATTAATTGGCATTTAGCTCTCTCAGGCTAAGAGCCTGCATGGAGATCCAGAGCAGTCTACACTTGAAATTACTGGGTTATTCACATTATGCTCTTACTGCATTGTGGCAGGATCTGGAACTTGAGGAACTTATCTGGGCCTCTGTGATTACATCCAGATAATTATAACAATTATGTTCTGATTCTTTCCCTTGTAATATCACCCAAATTATTTTAAAATAGTCCCATTTCAAAGGCCACCCTTGTTTTCATTTCATTTAACTATAGCAACAAAAACAAATGAAAAAACATCAGTTCAATTCTTCTTAATGTAATGCACATTAAAACTCCTGTAAAAGTATTTTTTCTGCCAACATTCTTTCCAAAGTACTCACAATTTGGAAAAAAAAATTTAGAAGAATACAGTTTACTGAAAATAAAAGGGAAGGAGAAATTGCTATTTAAAATGTACTAACTTCCACACCATTGCCACAGTCTATTGCCCAGTTTATATCAAAGGTCAAGTATTTTGAAAAAGCAAGAAGAACGCTCAGTTGTTCCTTCAGCTTCTCAGCTCATAAGGCCCTGCTTGCAGATATGTTAATTTAGGAAATGTATTCTTCTTTCCTTCACATAGTTTGTGATTGAAATCTGCACCTGAAATTTATTCCTTGGAAGATGCTTGGAAATGCTACTAAACTTTCTGTGGATAAGAGAGAACAAGACAGCTGAATTCTTTTCCAGCAAAACTGGAAGGGGAATGTGGAGGGGTGATGCCAGTTCTGTGAGACCATTTTCCAATTTACTCCTGCAGACAACATGCATTTCAACACACGCACATGCAACACAACAACATGCATTACTGCTTTGCTATTTTTTCTGTTATTTGAACAGGTGAGCAACTTTATTGGATTGCAAAGGTATTTATTAGTAAGGAAAGGGTCTTAAACATGTTTTAACAAAGTAAAAGTCTCTCCATATTTACTTATATGCATACTCTCCACATTTGTCATGTAAATAGAGAAGTCAGTCTGAAGAAAGTAAAGTGACAATGCTGAATGACTCTCAGCTGAGGTGCTGAATGATCAAACCCTTCACTAAGGTGTATTTCATTACCCAAAGAATCAACTTTCCACAGAAAAAATGGTACCACTTTGGTTGTATAACTAATTGTTTGCATTATCATCAAATAATTAAGCAATCATTTTAATGCAATTTTACTTATGTGCCTTATACAAATTTTGACGATAGAAGCATAACATAACAGTGGCAGTACTTGGCCAGCCCAGTATTCTGTCTCCATCAGTTGCCAAAAACGAATGTTCAGGAAAGAGTGGAAGAACATGGAAAGTGTTTTAAGTTGCTTTCCCTGTGTCCTTACATTCTGTCTCAATTTGCTTGTAAGGCTCTTTTTTAGCCCAGTGGATTTTCTGTTTATTTAGTAATCATCAATGCATTTCTCTTCCACAAGCTTGTCTTTTGTCTCATTGAGCTGTTTCATGTATGGATACCCACACAACTATGTACATGCATACACGTATGCATACACATGTGCAAGTACAGAGAGACACGCATATAAATAAACTGTTGCATTGCATAAACTATTGGAAATACATCTTCCTGCAGCAAGGACAGCTTACATCCTACATGTAGGAAGAAACACCTTTTTTTCCATTTTCCTTTTCCCCTCTCCTCTCCTCTCCTCTCCTCTCCTCTCCTCTCCTCTCCTCTCCTGTCCTCTCCTCTCCTCT